>ML359131.1:0-40703 GCA_005239505.1 Nicotiana paniculata
TATGTTAAACTATGAATTCTAGCCTCGCATCAATTACCATCTTTGGATATTAAACAAAGAAAGTGATAGCCCACAAATCATCTATACCTAACCCTCCTTTTGTCATTCTTTCTCAATTTTAAGACTTTCTTGTTGGCTAGAGCATACAACTTCATAAACTTCCTAGCTTCTGGTATGTCCTTAAAGTCCATGCCTTTATATATCTCCTTGTAATCATTTAGATTCTCAGTTATGTCTTTTTTTTTTGAGTTTTGAGTAAATGTAAATTCTTCAGAATCATATCTTTCAGAATCACATCCCAGAATCAGATCTAGAGTCAGAACCTATTTCACTTAAGGTACAGTTAGTACCAGCTTCATCTAAAATCTGAAATGATTCACTATAATCAACAATATTGGGAATACACTCAATAAGGGGGTCAGATTCATCCACATCATATAGGTCCACTACATTATATTCATTAGAAAGCAAGAATGTTAACTTTCTAATCCCCGCACCCCCTTTAACCTCATACAATTTACCAGAAGGTCCAACAACTATAAGTTGTTGAACCCCTAAAAACCCTAGCTCAACTATGAATTCAGATTCTATATCTATATAAGAAAGCAAGTCTGGATCATACCCTGACAAAGTGTGCAATTTATTCTTTGTGTACCCAACTTCAGGAAGTGTAACCCATGCACCTTCATAATTGAATATTACATCAACTAAGACCATCTCCAATAACCTAGTAACTATAGCAAATAAGAATGATTATCAAACAGTAAAAAAAATAGGCAGAAAATTAATAAAAATGTTATGAGACAGAATGTAGAAAGTAAAAAAATATGAATAAAAATAGGCAGAAAATGACATGTGAGACATATGGTCCCATTAATAAAGAAATATAGCATGTACAAAAGGATCCACAAAAAAGTTCAGTTTATGGGACCCCTTCATAAAAAATTGACAAAGAGAGCAAAGGTGCACTAAAATGCAACCACCGAAATAGTTTAATGAAGCAATTGCATTCAAGGGTCCTACATTTAGGAACACTTTAGCTAATAAACAAAGAAAAAGTACTGAATCTCAGTCAACATAACAGAAAAACCACCTCTGAGATAAAACCCTAAACCAGAAGACAATAAATCCACCTTGATATATACCCACAAAATGCAACAACTACAAATAGGGACCACCTCAAAACTGAAACATGCAAAAACTACAAGAAGAAAAACTATAAATTTATATAAAAATGAAGGATAAAGCTAGGTCTTGTCCAAGCCGAAACCCTAGACCACAAAATAACAATATTATAACAAGTAATCGGCACGATCAATAACTACTAAAATCAACCAGTATAATGAAGAAACGACTGACCTTTACACCAAGATCATATGAAATCGGTAGATTGGAGTCAGCAATAACACCGGTCTCTTAGAGGTTCGAGGGGGTGAAAAGAAAAGGGGAAAAGTAACCAAATGTCGGTGACATATCATATTTTAGAGAAGGGTTAGGGTCGGGTTGGGTAATGGGTTGGGTCAGATCCATTATAAATTTAACCGGATGGTTTTAAGCTTGCCACGTGGCCTTTCCATTAAAATAAGGTCATATATGTATAATAATATAACGTCAGGGGTTTGGATGTCCTAATAGTATAACATAGGGATTTTTTAAACTATTGATGATAGTAGAGGGACATATCAAACCCTTTGCCGAAACTATAATTAATAATGATGTTTTTATTCATTTCATATTATTTTTATTTATTTATTTACATATAATACTGAAATATAGTACATACAAATACTTATAGGGTCACGGGTATGTGAATAGTGAAGTTCGGTATTCAAATACTATAAAGTTTGACAGTGTATCATGTGAAATATTAGTTCCCATGCACATGGTACCTTGCGGTACAACTTATACCGTATAGGGCAAAATATATTCATATTAAATATTCGCATAATAGAGCAACACGTGGAACTGGAGACAAAATAGAAAACGAGACACATGGAAATCAAGTCCGGGGGCAGCAATCTTGGTTGTCCCCAAAAGGAATGTTGTCCATAAAGACAAATAAATGTTTGCCACCCGGTAACATTCAATGGAGAATATTCTATAACATTAAGTACATAGTCTGTTATAGAGAATATGGCATTAATAGCTTGTCGTTACACATTTTCCAATGGCCCCCATAATTGTCATTTAAGAGGGGCTTGATCCTAGGACCTTGTTTCCTAGGACAACTATAAATAGTGAGTACAACGACCATTGTAAGGAGGAAAATTTTCTGACAAACTCATGTTATATAATGTTCAAAAGCTCAATAAAAAATTGTTTCTTTCTTATTAATATTATTATTACTGCCTTTAGAAGCTCTGATCCCGAAACCAAGCTATCTGCTGTCTTATCTCGATTTCAATGGTAAGTTTTGAATTCTTATTTAATTTATTTATCATTTTTGGTATCAAATCGGTTCGCTTGTCTATTAACCACGTATAAATTCAATTGTATCTTTTTACGTATAAACTGTTTGGTGCCCATCGTGGGGCTTAGACAGTTGCGTAATTGAGTTGATCCTTGCATCTATTACTAACCTTTTTGATTCTTTATTTCTTAGCAAGAAATCATAAAAAATGATAGATAACGATGTCAACGTCGCGCACAATATTGAGGCCCGAGGAAATCAACCTCAACATGAAGACTCGATCAGTGATACCCGCAATGAGGGGGATGAGGCAATGTCGTTCCATTGAGGGCAATATCCACACCATGTTCGGGAGGTAACTCCCGATGATGCTGAAGACGAGCACGTCACGAAAATAGTAAGAATACTGAGGGAGCAACAAAAAACTATTATGGGCTATCTCTCGGAACAAGATTAGGTCATGACGGAGTTGAGGCAGGCGTTGTCAGGTGTTTCCAACAACGCCAA
Organism: Nicotiana paniculata; assembly: GCA_005239505.1. Taxonomy (NCBI): domain Eukaryota; kingdom Viridiplantae; phylum Streptophyta; class Magnoliopsida; order Solanales; family Solanaceae; genus Nicotiana; species Nicotiana paniculata. The sequence goes on from ML359131.1 coordinate 2,918, forward strand.
TGGACGAGGTCCAGTTCCTCACGGTGCTCCCGCAAATCAAACAACTGAGAGGGTTGATAACAATACCCCGAGAGGCGAGGTCGGATTCGACATGGCTGGGGGGGGGGGACAATAGCGGATCTGGTAACAACAATGAAAATGATCCTTTTAAAGTTAAGCGCATGCGATTTATAAGGGAAATAAACACTCGAATGGACCAAATCCCGGGTGTGCTGCCAATATTGAAAGGACTGGATTCAAAGAAATACACCTAGTTGCCCTTCAAACCAAGCGCGACACCATAGTTGATACCAAAGCGGTTCAAGATGCCTGACATGCCAAAATATAATGGGACTTCGAATCCTCAGGAGCACATCATCACTTATACAAAGGCGGTGAAGGGAAACGACTTATCTCTGAACGAGATTGAGTCAATCTTATTGAAGAAATTCGTGGAGACCCTCACAAAAGGGGCCCAGACATGGTATTCATTTTTACTCGAGCACTCAGTAGACTCTTTTATCAAGGCCCATGCCAGGGCCTGGAGGCACAGTCCCGAAAGGCCGACATATTCAAGATCTCACAAGGAGAGTCCGAATTGCTGAGGGAGTTCATGACCAGATTTCAGAAGGAAAGGATGCTACTATCAGTTGTACCAGACAAATGGGCAGTTGAGCATTTACTAAAGGTCTGAATCTGAGGAATTTCAATGCATCCCGAAAACTGAAAGAAAGTTTGCTCGAGTTCCAAGCAACAATGTGGGCAGATGTACACAACCGCTAACGAGTCAAAGATAAGAATTGAGGATGACCAGCTCAGTTTCCCGACATCAACCAAGGGTCGGGACTGGGAGAAAAATAAAGAAAAATCGAAGGATGATTTCGATGCAGGTCGACGGTTTTCTAGAGTCAATTTTTTCCATATGAAAGGGCCGAAGGATGTGACAGAGGTTTTCGATCGACGGATAGATTTGTTACCTATAGGAGAGCTGGTCGCGGACGAAATAACAGATCATTGCAGGACAAAGAGGTATTGGGCTCCCGAGACTCCGTCTACCCCAGGTTATATTTGAATACAACTTCAACGTCAGTGTGGTGGAACTAGTGTCGGCTATGAGGAACATTAAGGAAGCACGGTTCCCCAGGCCGATGAGATCTGATCCCAATCAGAGGGATCCTAATTTATGGTGCGAGTACCACGGGACCAACGGCTACTCGACTGGAGACTACCGACATCTGTGCGAGGAGGTGGAAACATTGTTGAAAAATAGACACCTCAGAGATTTCTTAAGTAAACGAGCTAGAAACAACTATGGTCACAATAGAGATAATGTGGAACCCTCGAAAGCAGGAGAAGATCCCCCTCGTCTGACGATCAACATGATTTTCGGGGAAGGGGGACGAGATTAATGGTGTACTTTCTCGACAGCAAAAAAAGACGAAGGTATCAGTGACCCATAGCAAGAGACTCTAGGAAGTCGCTAAAGACGACATCACCTTCACGGAGGAGGACGCAGATGGAATCCTACTACCATACAACGATGCCTTTGTAATCTCTCTTAATGTTTTAGATTTTAAGATTAAAGGTGTTTTGGTGGACCTAGGGATTTCAACCAACATTATCCAATGGAGAGTGCTGGAACAAGCCAAGCTAACCAGAAGCATTATTCCGGCGACAAAGCTCCTTGACGATTTCAATTGACAAGCTTAACAAACCGAGGGGAACTCTTGTTGCCCATAAATGCCGAGGGAGGGGTAATGAAGACGGCCCTTTTCGAAGTAATAGACGGCGATATGGGTTACAATATTATTCTTGGAATACCACGGTTGCATGAGATGAAGGTTATGCCGTCAACATACCATCAACTTCTGAAATTTCTAACCCTGGAGGGAGTTAAACAAATAAGAGGAGATCAACCAGCAACAAGGGAGATGAATGCAATCTCAGTTTCCAGTAGCAAAGAGAAGTAGCATGCATCATAACAATTACAGGAACCAGTGCTTGCTTCGAGCTGAACGAAGTACTAGAAGAAACGGAAGCGAATAACTCGAACAAGTCGCATTGTTTGAGAAACTCTTGGAGAGGAAGTTCCACTTGGGGACAAGACTAAACCCCGAGCTTAGGTCAGGATTTATATAGTTCCTTAAATTTAATGTTAATTGTTTTGCATGGTCGCATGCGGATATGACAGGTATTGCGCCAAAAGTAGCTGTGAACAAGTTAAGCTTGGATCCTAATATCCTTTCGGTAAGGTAGAAGAAACACCCTATTGCCGAGGTCAGAAATAAATTCGTCAAAGAAGAGGTAACTCTATTTCTTGATATCGGTTCAATTCGGAAGGTAAAGTATCCTGAATGGCTAGCTAACATAGTAGTAGTTCCAAAGAAGAAGAATAAATTTCGCATGTGTGTAGATTATAAGGATCTAAATAAGGCGTGCCCAAAAGACTCATTTCCACTGTCTAATATTGATCAAATAGTTGATGCGACGACCAGGAACGAGTTGATGAGTTTCCTCGATTCTTATTCCGAGTACAACCAAATCAAGATGAACCTGAAGGATTAGGAAAAAACTTTGTTCATAACGAACTTCGGCACATATTTCTATAATGTGATGCCTTTCGGGCTTAAGAACGCCGGAGCCACTTACCAGAGGCTTGTAAACAAAAAGTTTGAGAAACAAATTGGGAAAACCATGGAAGTTTACATAGATTTTATGTTGGTTAAGTCTTTGAACACAGGTGATCATCTTAAGCACCTGCAAGAAACCATTGACATCCTAAGGAAGCACAACATGAAGCTTAACCCTGAAAAGTGTGCATTCGGAGTCAGCTCCGGTAAATTCTTAGGATTCTTGGTGTCACAAAGGTTGATCGAAGTTAATCCCGAAAAAATTAGTTCCATTGAGAGCATCCTTGACCAGTTATCAAACATGAAAATGGTTCAAAGGTTGAAAGGAATACTAGCCGCTTTAAGCAGATTCATTTTCCAGTCTTCAGAAAAATGTCATCACTTCTTTTCACTTCTCAAAAAGAAGAAAAACTTCGAATGGACTCCGGAATGCCCGCAGGATCTAAAGGATTTGAAAAGGTATTTATCGAGCCCTCCATTATTATCGAAACTGGAGGATAGCGAACAATTGCCGATTTACTTAGCGGTCTCGAAGGTAGCGACAAGTGCCATTTTAGCCCATAAATATGAAGGTACGCATCTATTATTTATTATGTTAGTAAAATTTTAACGGGAGCTGAAACTCTTTAACCACATCTTAAAAAATTGGCCTTAGCTCTCATAGTCGCCGCTCAAAAGCTTAGCCCTTATTTTCAATTTCATCTGATAGCCGTGGGGACAACCTTTCCCCTGCGGAATATCCTTCACAAACTTGAACTTTCTGGCCGACTGGCCAAATGGGCAGTCGAAATGAGAGAATTTGACATATAATATAAACCAATAACTATGATTAAGTCACAAGTTTTGGCCAATTTTAGTCCAGGAGTGTTGCCTTTGGCTACTAAAGAAGCAGTGATGGTGTTAGAATCGACATTAGGAGTCTGGACCTTGTTCACAGATGGAGCTTCCAATGTGAAAGGGTCCAGACTCGGTGTAGTACTAATCACGCCTTCGGAAGAAACCCTAAGGTAGGCCATAAGAGCTACTCCCCTGATTATAAATGAATCTGAGTATGAGGCTTTGATTGCAGGACTCGAACTGGCCTGGGGATTGCACTCTGAGGTCAAAGAAATCAAATGTGATTCTCAACTGGTAGTAAATCAGGTCTATGGAATCCTCAAAGCCAAAGAGGAATGCATGTAACAATATGTAGTGAAATTCCAGGCTCTGCTTGCACGGTTCAAAGAATGGTCAATCACCCACATCCGAGGGAAGAAAATGCAAAAGCAGACGCATTAGACAATCTGGGGACGTCCACGGAAATGATGGGATCAGACTCTGGTACAGTCGTGCAGCCTATGCATTTGGTATTGGACGTAGACGACTATGATGAAGTAAACGCGACCAATTTGGTCTGGGATTGGAGGAATGAGATCATTGGCTATCTCGAGCACGGAAAGCTACTTGAAGATCCCAAGGCATATCGAGCGTTACGTACTAAAGGAGCTTGATACTGCCTTAGGGGAGGTCAACTGTATAGAAAATCTTTTCAAGGCTCGTTGACCCGAAGCTTAGGAGCCTCTGAAGCTAATTACGTCATGAGAGAAGTTCACGAATGGATTTGTAGAAATCACTCGAGTGCGTACTCCTTGGTATTAAAGCTCATTAGGGCAGGATAGTATTGGCCCAGGATGGAACAAGATGTTAAGCATCATGTTCAGAAATGCGATAAGTGTCAACTCCATGCATCGTTAATGCACCAACCGACAGAGTTATTGCACTCGATTCTGTCGCCCTGACCATTCATGAAGTGAGGAATGGACATAGTCGGCCCGCTACCGTCGGTCCCCCGTAAGGTAAGATTTCTTTTGATTTTAACTGACTACTTTTCTAAGTGGGTTGAAGCAGGTCCTTATCAGAAAATTGGCGAGCACGAAGTGGTAGATTTCTTGTGGGAGAACATAATTTGCAGGTTTGGGATACCAAAAGAGATAGCCTGCGACAACGGGCTACAATTTATAGGCACAAAGGTGACAAAATTCCTTGAAGACTTGAAAATAAAAAGAATCACATCATCACCTTATCTTCTGAGTGCAAATGGTCAAGCAGAATCAACAAACAATGTGATTATCCAAAATCTCAAAAAGAGATTGAAAGCAGCCAAACGCAAATGGACCAAAGAGCTACTGGGAGTGCTATGGGCTTATCGAACAATGGCCAAATCGAGCACGGGGGAGACACCTTTCTCTCTCTTATATGGAGAAAAATCCTTGATCTCAGTGGAAGTAGGAGAACCTACCATGAGATACTTCCGATCGGATGAATAAGCGAACAACAAAGCATTATTGATCAGATTGGAGCCGCTCGACGAACGCAGGAACTTGGCGCATATAAGGATGGCGGCCAAAAACAGAGAATGAAAAGATATTACAATCGAAGAGCCAATCTCTGTTATTCCAAAGTAGGAGACTTGGTTTTAAGCAAAGTAACTCAAAACACCTGTGAGATCAACGCAGGAAAGCTTGGTCTAACATGGGAAGACCCTTACCAGGTTTCAGCTGTCACCGGGAAAGGATCATACGAATTAGAGAATCAAGACGGAGTAAAGTTGCTGAGAAACTGGAATGTGGCACACCTCAAAAGATACTATTGTTGATGAGCACCGCCTATACTGAAAGTATGTGCTGCACTCTTTATCCCTTCGTCCAGTTTTTGTCCCAATTGGGTTTTTCTGGCAAGATTTTTAACGAGGCAGCAACAGAAAGCATACTACGAAGGAAGCTTCATCAACAGAAATAAGACCTTTAAATGACAAGGCATGCAAGCAATGAGCCCCTACGGGGCGGTTAGGTAGTCTTTTGTTCGTTAGCAAAATTCCTATTGGGAAACAAAACTTGCTATCGGGCCAAATGTTAGCCAACCGTTCACGAGTGCAAGTCACTAGGGGGTGGTTAGGTAGTATTCGGCTATGTAGCAATGTTCCTAACAGGAAGCGAAGCTTGCTATCGAACCAAGGATTATCCAACCATTCACTAGTGGAGTCTTCAAAGATGCAAGACTTCCAGTGTTCAAATTCGCATTCTTCGCATTCGAACATGGGGGTGGAGGGCTATGATATTAGAATACAGAAACATAACTGCTACATCAATCGAGACTACAAAATTCGTGAACAAAGTTTTATCATTGGTACGGGGACTGCGTGGCCAGCCCCGTAGAAACAAGTTATATAAATTAGCCACAAGTAATGAGAATTTCTTTTTAGTGTAACAAATGCTTATGTATTTTTGAAAACCGAAGGAATAAAGTAAAGTACTTTTATTTTTATCTTGTTTCTTGTCCGAACGATGAATTAATTTTATCATTTTGAAAGTTAAACAAGTATTTCAAATGCTAGTGCCAGAATGAACATGAGACGTCCTCTTCAAGAGCACTGTAAAAATAAGAGGGCCCTCTCTTATGAAACCCTCACAGTAAATTGGTTCCGGAAAAACTTACGCTCGAAATCCAAATGCTATCGGGGAAAAATGCTCCCAAAGTCTTGCATAATTCGACGCAAAGAGAAAAACTTACGCAATACTTAAACGAAAAAGTACTTCTGAAAAACAATGTGCGAGGAAACACAAGTACAAAAGTATGAAGTAAAAAACAAAAAGGAAAGAAATAAAAAAAGCTAAACTACTGCATCCCCGAAATCCGGGAGAAGACAAGCATTTGCGCCCCCGGGAGAAATAGGTGGATCAACCGCCGGCTCGAGTTCTTGACCATCATTTTCATGCCCTTCAAGTTCTTCTTCAGTTCTCGATAACTCAGAACCAGAATGAGAGGAATTAGTCGTATCAGGTTGGACCGAGAGACCCATTCCAGCAGTTGACTCCAGCTCACGGGCCTTGGAGGTCTCGGCACCAAAGTCAATGACACCCTCTTTGGCCTCTTCCAAGATTTTTTTCCTAATTCTAGACATATAATATGTGTTTTCAACAATGAGGGAAGCCGCTCGACGCTGAAGCTCTTCCTTAAGCTGGTCAACCTCGGTCGAAAGGTTATTTCGCTCGGATCTAGCAGCTTGAAAGCTAACATCAAGGTCACAGATAGTGGAGTTATAAAACTTATTATTCTCCATGGACTTATTATACTTATCCTCCATTCAGGCATGCTTCTCCTCTGCAGCAGCAACCTCTTCAGCTTTGGAGTTCAAGGCTACCTCCAAATTATTTATTTTTTCAGTAGAAGCAGCCTTACGATGGGCAGCAACAAGAATAATATTTTGGACCTCGGACCACTTTGCTTTGGACTCTTGAAGTTGTACCCTTAATAGGGTGGTCTCTTGGCTAAGGGTCACCACTTCTTGCTCGCTCTACTACAATAGAGCCTCCAACTCAGCAGCCTCAGCGGCTTGTGCTTCCAGTTTCGTAAGGCGATAATTTGATCCCGCTCGGCCAACAATCGATCCCTCTCGGAGGTGAGTATTCCTTTATCGAGGATCAGCCTTTGAAGGCCCTCGAAAGCAAGAGAGTTAGCTTGAAGAACAAAAGTTCTAATAAAAATCATGTCATAGCAAAACTAGAAATAACTATAGAAGGAATAAAGATCATACCGTTGCTGCGTTGTTCATGGCATTGTTTACCATACACTTCCCCGAGAGAGAATATGTTTTATTCCTATCTTTCTCTGTAGCCAAAGGCTTCAGGTAGTTGGCAAGTTACACCGGCCGAGACAACATATGACATTCATTAGAAACCGAGAGGGAGACGCTTCTCCTCCTCTGAGGATCTGCGGAGGGGGCCAAATAGTTACGCCTCAAATTTGCATGGACTGGGGACTGAGGAGGATCCTCCTCTAGAGTGTATGCGGCCAATGGAGATGATATATCAGTTGTTTGTGGCGAAGGCAAGGTTGGAGAAGAAGGAGATGAAGCTGGTGGCATTGTAGGTTGAGAAGCAGCTGCGGCAAAAGCAATGCTAGCTATTGGTTGCTCATCAACCAAAGACGGAAGAGGCCCGGTACTCAACCTCGCAGTGCCGAGAGCATCAATTAGGGATCGTACACGGGAGTTGGCATCCTCCATCATATCAAACTCCCATATAGTGTTGAGGCATCGTCATCGATTGGTATTATTAGCTCAACAGATTGATCATTCTGTTGAGCTGATGAAGGTCATCGTCTGCTATGTAGGGAAGCGCCTTCATCACCGGCTTTCCCATTATCATCTATCACCACAGCGGTTGCAGTATGATCTGGCACGACGTTCTTCGCCTTTTTATTTTTACCCACAGCTGTAGGAACGTCACCTTTTTTGTTGCTTGTTCTCTGGTTGGGGACTCCGAGAGGAAGAACCTGCACCGGAAGAAGGTGCGACAACACTTATTCGAGTGAAGGCCTTTTGTAGCAACCTCACCGCGTTTGCGGGGTTAGCCAAAACGTCCTCCTCAGGGACGGTAACAGAGCCCTGTGGAAGACCTGATTTCAATAAAGGGAAAAGTTAGCCGATTTTCTTATATGTGAGATGAAAACAAGATAAGTTCGAGAATCAACTTACCATGATTTTTTGACTTCCACCCATATTTGAGGGCTAGTTCTTTCCACCGACAGATCTCAGGCATGGTGACATCCAAAATCTTCTAGATCCACCGGTCTAAGCCTTCAACCGTTGGTGGTGTCCACCAAATTGCTGAAATTATGAAAAAAGAATAATCAACGATAGCATGGAACAACCTTTAACTAGAAGAAAGGACAAACGTTGCACTTATGTGTATGATTCCATGATTCAAGAAAGAACGAAGTTGTGGCCATGTCCCTGGTGGCAACTACAATGAACCGCTCCATCCATCCACGGTCGTGGTCATCATCCATGCTGGTGAGCAGAGCATGGTGTTTGCTGAAATTTATCATCCCCCCTGACTCCTGGCATAAACGCCAAAGACATATGACCATCTGCGCCACAAAATGGCTCAACTGTGCCAAGCAGACCTGGTAACGGAAGAAAACTCCAATATAACAGAGTCAAGCCCCCCCGCTCAACGAGAACAGGCCCAAAGTGAAGGGGTACATGTAAACATACGTAAAACCCTTCTTAAGGAATGTTACCCTCTCCGCTAGATCAGGAGCGATGATGTTCAAATCATGGCAACCACAATCTTCCTTTACAACAGGGATGCTAGAAGGACGGATGGAATAAGGATATACACCAACAACCCATGTGCGAGAGTTAGCAGAAGGGAATTTCTATTCGAAGTCCTAAGCCGTAGTAAGATTTATGGGGATAATGGTGCTCACCGGAGGAGAAGCAACATTATTAGTGCTTTCTTTGTTCTTTGAAGAACTGGAGTTTTTGGAAGAAAAAGGTCATAGTTAGCAGAAGGAAGTAAAGATTTTTCTCCGGAGAAGAATGTTAAAGGAAGTTTAAAGCAAGAATGAGTTGAGTAAAGAAAGTTTGAGAGAATTCAATTAATTGTGAAGTATAAAATAAGAATATTGAAGCGTATAAGCAAAGGAATGGGCGGCTAAAATCGTTACCATAATTAACTCGAGAACCGGCGAAAGTATTGATGAATCGTGGGATGACACGTGTTCGGGGTATTAAATGCAGAGAGACGTGCGTTTCATCATTAAATCCAAGAAGGTATTGGTATCTTCACCAACTTCCTGGTGACACAAGGACGTGCCACCGAAAAGCAGGGATACTATATGTATAGGACAAAATATGTTCATATTAAATACTCGCATAATAGAGCGACTCGTGGAACCAGAGGCAAATAGAAGCGAGACAGATGGAAATAAAGTCAGGGGGCAGCAATCTTGGTTGTCCCCGAAGGGGATGTTGCCCATAAAGACAAAAAAATGCCTGCACCCAGTAATATTAAATGGAGAATATTCTATAGCATTAAGTATACAGTTTGTTACGTAGAATATGAAATTAATAGCTTGTCGTTACACATTCAATGGCCTCCATAATTGTCATTTAAGAGGGGCTTGATCCTAGGTCCTCGTTCCCTAGGTGCTACTATAAATAGTAAGTTCAATAACCATTGTAAAGAGGGAAATTTTCTGACAAAATCATGCTATATACTGTTCAAAAGCTCAATAACATTGTACTAAACTTTGACCCACGTTCCTTTAATATTCTTTTTTCATAAAAAGTGTGTGTTTAGATTTGATTTTAACTTTTCCAACTCTAACATCAAATATTATATGAAAATTCAATTAAAAAGAAAATTCAATGAATATAATATAAATAAAACTATCATAAAATAAATTTATAAAAAATTATTTTTTAATATTTTAGACGTATTGAAAAATTATTTGACTCCCGTAATTATTTGATTCAAAAACTAGATTTTTGAGGGAATAATAATTTGTTTGGCCAAGATTTTAGAAGGAAAGAAAGTAGGACCAGAAGTAACTTTTGAACAGCATAAAAAAATAGCTTCTTTTTAAAAATACTTTTGAGAAAATACACTTAAAAGTACTTTTTAAAAGCTTGGCCGAGAACACTAATTACTGTTTAAAAATATTTTTAAATTTAATTAGTCAAATACAAATTATTTTTCATCAAAATAATTTTTTTAAAATATATTTCAAAATATAGAAGCTTGGCCAAACATGCTACTTTTGCAAATTGCAAAGGCTCAAATGGAAGTGATACCTAATATGTAATTTATGAAAGTTTAGGGGATACAAATACAATTTCCGTAAAGTAAAACTGAAAAAGACAGACAAACAAGAACTTGAAGCTGTCTTTACCAAATTCCTTCAATACCCATCCTCCACACAACGCGTGTTCGAGCAGTATCATCATCATCACCTGCCTAACAATCGAAAGCTCTCAATTTTTTTTTTTCCAATTAAATTACAAGGTGCCTCTTTTTCTATGCCTTTGGAATTTTTCCTAACAAAATGTATGTTCTTTTTTACTCAGATTTTACCTGCTAATTTTTTCTTCCTTGCTTTTTTTGATCTTGTGTTCATTTTGGTTCCTTTATTTCCTTTATTGAGTATTAGTGGGATTTATTTTTATGATAATTGTGTTTGCTTTATTGGGTAAAAATCTGATTTTTATTTTCTTGGTGGCTTTGGATATTTTTGTGGAGGGACAAATTATAGGATTCTATCTTGGGGTTCTATTGGATTTGTTAAAGAGGCCAAATTGAAAGTTGGGTTGGACTAAAAATCCTTTCTTTAGTATTTTCTTGAACTCATTGCCAAAAGTAACATTTTGTACTTTGTAAGTGAATTCTTTTGATTTATCTATATAATTTTTAGTTTCTTCTCTTGGGTATGTAACTGATGGATTTGGTAATGGATTGGTTTGATTTCATAGTGTGTCAGTTTTACTAAGAGTTTATCTTGAACTTCAATAAATTTAGTTATATTATTTTGGGTGGTGTTTGAGTTAGTTTGGACGCACCTCCACTATTCCACTGTTCCACACAGATACCGGTAACAAGGCTTAGGTAGATGGAAAGAAATCACCTAATGTTTATTTCCTTCTCTGGGATTTGAACTTAAATATATAAATATATCTTATAGATTCAAAATATGAATTCTGTAAATTTGATGTCAAAGAAACACTGATAGAAGTTGAGCTTAAGGGGCACTATCTTCTTAGTGTAGTTTCTGATAGAAGTATTCTGTTTTTGCTAGGGAATATGTAAATCTTCCTTCTCATCTTTCAGAAAACATTATTCATTGTTTGTTTTAGAATGTGTGTTTTGCCGAGGGTCTGTCGAAACAGCGTCTCTCCCTTCTCAAGGTAGAGGTAGGTCTGCATACACACTACCCTCCCCAGACCTCACTTGTGGGATTACACTGGGTATGTTGTTGTTTAGAATGTGTTTTGTATTTTTTGGACAAAAATTGGAAGTGCATTGCGGTGCAAAGAACTTGTTCATGTATTTATGATGCATTATCTGTATATCAAGAATTGTGTTGTAGTGATTGAACTTGGGAGTTGTTTGGTTAGAAGGAACAAGAAAGAAAGGAAGGGAGTGGATGAGAAAGATAGTATGTTGTTAGTCAAAATTTACCGTCTTATTCATTATTTGCATTTGATTCTTTTTCTTTTTGACTTAGCCAAAAAGCACCTAAGACTTACTGAGATGATTTTTTGTGAGATTCGTTCGGCCAACTGTGCTGTACGTGTTGCTACTTCCTAGTGTTGTTAGTTCTTAATGATCTAAGTTCCTAATTTGAATTTATAACAGGTGATGTCGGTAGTACTGTGCCTTTGTTACTGCTTAGTGTTATTACTTTTCTCTCTATTTTCTGGTTATTGTGTTGCTAGTGTTACCTTTATGGATTCCTTTGCTGTTACTGATACACTGTCTCTTTCCTTCTTGTGCCGAGGGTCTACTAGAAACAGCCTCTCTACTCCTCCGGAGTAGGGGTAAGATTTGCGTACGCACTACCCTCCCCAGACCCCACTTGTGGGATCTCACTGGGTTGTTGTTGTTGTTGTAACAGGTGATGTCGGCTGAGGAAGATATTGATCTTTCAGATTTGAAGAACCAACTGAGCCAAACACAAGTTAGTTGGAAGCAAGAGATGGAGAAAAACCAGTCTCAAGTGGATGCTTTGCAAGCAAAACTATTAGATGTAAAAGCTTGTATTCAGGGGTCAGAAGAAGATACAAAAAAGGAGTTAGATGTACTTTGGCGTAGAGTCAGAACTGCTGCAACATTAATGACGTATTTGAAAGCTAAAGCTAGAGTCATGGCTGTTCCTGATTTGGCCCATACATCCTGCGGTATAAAAGAACTAGATGGAGTAGGAATTATTGATAAAAATGGTGTACCGTTGTCTAGTTGGTCAAGGGACATAGATCTCTCGTCTTTTAGTGATGCCGATGATGAGACATGGATTAAACTTACGAGTAAACAAGATTCCTTTGATGAACAAGATGGATCTTATACGAGCGAATTACTCACCAGTGTACAAATGGTTACAGATGTCATGGAAAGTCTTGTCAAGAGGGCTATAATGGCCGAATCTGAAACTGCTGTAGAGAAGGAGAAGGTAACAATAGGTCATGAAGAGATTCAAAGAAAGGCACTTCAGATTGAAAATATGTCAGGTAAGTTAGAAGAGATGGAAAGGTTTGCTTTGGGTACAAATTGTATCTTGAATGAGATGCGCCAGAGAGTTGAAGATTTGGTCGAAGAAACTTCTAGACAGAGGCAGCGAGCTGCAGAAAATGAGCAGGAGCTTTCTCGTGTTAAAAGAGATTTTGAGTCTCTGAAATCCTATGTCAGCAGTCTCGTTAGTGTCAGAGAAACTCTTCTGTCATCAGAAAAGCAATTCCAGACAATTGAAAGGCTTTTTGAACGGTCAGTATAACCCTTTCACTCGAACATAACATCCTTTATCATAAAATGAAGGCAGATCTGTTTAATCATCTGTTTAATTATGTTCTCTGCGTACTCGCGGTCAGTGTGCGTGTGATATCGGAAGAGACTAATAATGTACTTACATAAAATACCTTTCTGAACAAGTTGCTTACCAATTCACCTAGATTTTGAATTTATGTCAACAGATTCAAAACCCTTAAGCATCTTTCCTAGCCATGTTTCTCCCACGACACCTGAGTGTTCTTTGATGGAGTGGTTTATAATTAATTCTCTTTGAATGTCGGTCATATGGTTCATACCATGTATCAAGCACTAGGTTGTTTGTTCTCAGCTTTTCTGATATGTACAGAAACAATAGAATCTGAAAGACAAAATGAAGTAGATTGTTTGGATTAAGAATTAAAACCCATCCTTTTTTTTCTTCCAGTGCAAAGTTGAATATAAACTAGTGCTATGGCATGTCCTAGGGCACTGAACTTAGAACGAGAAGGTTTGACTGCAGGTTTGCAAAGCTTTTCTTTGATTTAACTAATGACAGTAGTGATTAATCACCTTCTACCAATATTACAAATCAAGATGCTGGACTAATAGTTCTTAATAGAATCTGAACTGATCATTAAGACTAGAAGATTGAAACTTGCATTATGGACAATTCAAATCGCCGAATTTTAGTTCTAAAATATTAAGTCTATGTTATATTTCTTCGACCTCTACATAAAGTCATCTTGTCCTCTTTCTAAGTGATTTTTAATTGAAATTTGGAACTAAGTTAATTTATTAATAGTAAAGTGTAGTGCCCCTAGGGCTCTGGTCTATTAGTATGAGCGCAACACATGGTTTGTGGATTAGGCGCATGTCATGTATTCAAAGTTTGTCGCAAACAAAGGCCTGGTATTCGAGTGGGGAAGGGTAGGGGTGGACTCATTATCTCCCGAGTTTCGAACCTTACGCCACTTGTTCTCAGGGATTCTCTGTTATCCAAAAAAGAATTAACTACAAAGTGTAGTATATCTTGTCTTTTCCGCTTACTCTTTGGTGTATTTGAAATTATAGTTTTATTCACATATAATTTAATAATTATTCACTTTGTTTAGATTTAAGTGGTAATGATCACATAATTACTGTATTACTTTTATTGTAACTTAATGCACTAAGTGATTTGCTTGTATAGGGTCTCTATCACCTTCCGTTCCTTTCCCAGTTTTCTTTCTCTCTCTATCGAACTTTATCCTTCATAAACACTGGGTGGGTAGATTATACAACCGTCACGTCACTCCATCTCCACTTGGTCTCTCTAATTTGTCTTCAAATTGCCATGAAAAGTCTAACATCATCCCGACTCTTTAAAGTTTCCAAATGATGTTATTGCTGGTTTATGTTAGATAATTTTCTTGCTTAGGAGACCTAGAGTTCTTGAAATGTTCCTTTTTGCTTCTCACAATGGGATTAATTTTCCCTGCTGGGGGTGGGGGGGTGGGGGGATTACTTCTTCTCTGCCTGGTGTTTTAGCCCTTTTTTATCTGGATATACTTTTCTGACTAGGCTAAAAATTCAGGCTGGCCCTGCAATTTGCTTGGGATGTATTGTTGAATCATCTAGCCTGGCGTAAACTCGAATGTTGAAGTTCTGTACACTTGTAACCGACTAATATATTCTGCCCGTATGTCATTCCTGTTTTACGTTCCTGTATGTTGAAGTTACCAAGCAGTATAGAAAGAGAGTGTCATGAAAATTAGAAAGAGCAGTTCAAAGGGAAAGGATTTGACATGAAAATCAAGATTTCTATAAGCTATTTGATAAAATTCCTAGTGTTGATGTGCGAACAAAGTCCTACATTGGAGGTTGATAAAAAAAAGAAGCTACGTATAAGGCAGAAGATATTCTTAATGGTGTGAGGCCTTTTGGAAAAACTGTGTGGGTTTAGCCTAAAGTAGACAACATCACAACTGTTAACAGTGTCTTTTAGGTTAGCTTAGCCTTACATCGGGTGTCAGAGTCGACAACTTAGTGATACAAGTATAGAAACGTCGGAGTGATAGCGTGGAACGTTCGGCTTACTGCCTTTGCTTTTCTACCGTCCAAATTACTGCATTTGCCCATAGTTGGAGACGCACACACAAGAAGCTTGTGGATTTTGGTGTCCATAAGTACGTAGATAATGTGGGTGGCATTCTCCAGATAATCCCATATATCTTGGTGATGTACCGTGAGGTACTTAGTTCGAGCAGGAGTCTGTTGGGTGTGCCAACAAAGTCCCGCAAAAGTTGATAAGAAAATAAGCTACAAAAAAGGTGTAGGAATGTTCTTTAATGGTTTGAGGCCTTTCAACAAAAATTGTATGGACGTGATCCAGAACGGACAATATAACATCATGATAAGAGTGTACGTGAGCTGGCTTAGCCCAACATCGTCTTCTGAAACACCATTGAGAAGATCCCAAAGAGCAGAGCATGTCTTTGGTTCTTGCTGTATTAGAGCGAAATTTTGTGCTCCTTACAACTGGCTTTGTTGGTTTTGTTGATTGCCGCCACCTTCCTAATGATCATAATAAATTATATATATCTCGCTCATTTGATGCATGAGAATAGAAGTCTAAGCACATCTAGTAGCTAATACTTGGTTTTTCTTCTCCGGAACAATATGAGTAGTGGTCCTCGCAAGAATTATAATTGTAAAAGTTTGTCTTACATGTCACGAAAAGTATATCGTTGTAATTAACAAATGCTAAGGTCCCATATCCGTGAAGTTTTTATGTGTTCAGTTTGTTTTATGTGAACCAGGTTAACTGCGAAAACAACCCAATTGGAGAGCGAGAAGATGCAGAAAGAGGTTGAGGTCCAAAAACTTATGGAAGAGAATGTGAGGTTGACAGCTCTTCTTGACAAGAAAGAGGCACAACTCTTGGCCATGAATGAACAATGCAAGGTTATGGCACTGAATGCTTATAAGTAATATTCTTCTTACAACCTTTGTCCCCTCGTGTTCTGCGTAAAAGGTTGTCGCAAGGGTTGAATTCCATAAAATCTTGTATTCTATGCATGCTTCTTTGAGAGGAACCTGCAACCATGGTTGTGTTGTATTTGCTCATTAGGTGAAGTAATTCAACTAACTAGATGCAATTTGCTCTTGAATTTGATGGAAAACTATGCTGCGCCGTGTTAGGCGCGTTCTGTTTTACCTCTTGCCTTTTCTTGAAATGTGCTTTTACTTGAAAGGAAATAGTTTACTGCTTAACCGTTAATAAAGTAGGTGAAAACTATGGGAGAACAAGATTCAAATTTTAGCAAAAACAAAAAACACGATAGTTGATTTTTCGCATTTGCCTAGTAGTTAATGGGTAGAGTTACCATATACCTATTTTGATGAGAGGTGGCAGGTACCCTGTATATATGAGTTGAAGTGTGTGCAAGCAAGCTGATTGGACGCCACTAAGCAAGGCAACAATTGATGAAACGACTGTCAAAATCGATCGATGTTGGTTGGTAATCGGCAAAAATCGATTGAAACCCAAATTAATTTGTGGCAGTCGGTAATCGTGCGGTCCCGACTTATATTGCTGGCAAAGGGACGAAATGTAATATGGTGGGGAAGTTAAGATGCATTATTCTTCAATGCAAAACTCATAAGAAAATGTTAAATAGTAACTGATAAAGATAACTTTAATTTAAATGATCTAATATTATTAGAAAATTATTTCTTTTGATTGCCTACTATAAACTTCTATACAAGAGTCCTGTTCCATAAAGGCTCAGCAACACATTGCCTCCCAAATGCAAATAAAGCATTTTTTTTTTGTTGCGACACATTCCAAAGAAGACGACTTTCGTTCTTTAAAAAAAAGAAGAAAGACTTATAGTTGACTTGAACATTGCGACTAAATGATCAACGTAGTTAGTGAATATCACGGAAGATTAAAGTCCAAATTCCAATAAAGACATCATACGTTACCTTAGCTGATTTCTTTAAGTTTTGATAGACAAAATTACTTTATATCTATACGTATAAAGAGTTATATAAAATTACACGTACCCTGTGAAATAATCAAGTTGCGCACCAGTTAGCCTGACATACGGCTGGCTATAACAGTCTTCTTACTGTGATTGCCTCTTTCATCTTTTCTTTTGTATGGTTTTCGTGTCTGCCACAACCTCTTTAATTAAGGTTATCTACTCAATTTTCATGTTGTAGGCTTGTAGCAATAGTTGCATTATTATATTGTTATGTTGGAATGCTTTTGGGTAGTTGAGGATGAGGGATGAGTTGAGGCATACATTAATTAAAACTTGGAGTTTGATTAGAGCGCGTATATAGTTTCATAAATGTTTGTAGAGTTTTTACATAACTGGTAAAGTTACTGTCATGTGACCAGGAGATCATGGGTTCGAGATGTGGAAATAGTCTCTTGCAAAAATGCAGGTAGTGGTGGCGAAATGGTTAAAAAAAAACAGTTGTCGACCCATATTATCCATCAAAAAATGGTTGGATAATGAACCATTTAAAAACGGGTCGAATATGAATAAAGAACCATATTATCCGCTTAAAAAATGATTAACCAAATAGATAACCGATATGTTTAACTTTTACATCTGTAAAACCTTAAATTGGAGTTCCTCAAGTTTGGAAGACAAGAAATTCTCTCATAAGTGATCATATTTAAGAAATCATGGATAACTCAAGTACGGGTCGCGTCAGATAATTTATTCATTTTTTTAATTTATCCGTTTTGACCCGCTCATATCCGACTCGATCCTCCCACTTGCCATCCCTAAATGCAGGGTAAGGCTATGTGCAATTGACCCTTGTGGTCTGACCCTTCCCCGAACCCTACAAATAGTGAAAGCTTATCCACCGAACTGCCTTTTTCTTTTTTGTTGATGTCTTCTTGTACATGTTGACAAGCTCAGCTCCTTTAGTATCTCCACATCATTGTCAAAATTAATCTCCCCTAACCATATAGTAGAGTTCCTTTCATCCCTTTTCTCTATGTTGTGGATAAGGTAAAAAGGTATTTTCTGGACAAGGTCAAAATGTATATTCTGCCACGTATAGTAATGGTTGAAAAAGAAAAAAGAAAAAAAGAAAACAAAGTAATGGGCCATCATTCTCAATTCTAATTTGGTATGTTCAATTATATAAAGTGGAAAAAATGAATATACATTTCTAACGTGGCAAAACATTAATTAATAAATGTAATGGTACCCGCATTTATTGAGTATATTGACTTATAATTTCTAATGCATTTTTATTCACGTGCTTATTCAAAATTTAATTGGTGATCACTATAAGAAAATGCCATTGTGTTCCTTAAAATACTGGTCCTAAGCTCCTTTCGTTATCCATTCTCATTCATAGAACATGAAATTACCCAATCCATTGATTACTTCTATCGACTTTTATTAATACTTAATATTTTTTTAAAGCCTTAATTTCGTGTATTTATGTTCTTTTTAAGGCCACAAAATTACTATTTCTATATATAATATTTAATTTATATAATTATTTCTTATCACTGATACATTGCTTCTTTTATTTTTATATCAATGTGCAATAACTTAATTTCTTTCTATCACTAATTAGTACAACCTAACTAATTTTCAACCAATTTTATTTTACTTTGTTGTTGAGTCCTTTTTCTCTATTCATTAATTAGTCACCTAACTTTATTATTTAATAATCCAACTTATCATTTGTTTTTTCTCACATAAATTAGACGTTCTCTCATTTCGGTTATGATGCACTCAAACACGCAAGTGTCGCAACAAACAAAGTTTGCAATGTTTAATTTATTATTTTTTTTGTATTTTGTAAAACCAAACACTTATATATATATATATATATATTCAAAGTTTAAGTAATATGCATAATCCGTGTACCCATTGGCCTAGGCCAAATGATAATACCTAAAATTGACCATGAGCACCCACTATTTGAACATGTTTGACCATTTAGAATTTACACTAAATCACTAAAACACCCATGACTTATAAATTCTGCTTCTCCGGAGCCTTCATGAACGTAGGGTACTTCGTGCACCGTGTCTTCGTTTGCCCAAAAAATGAAAGATAAAGTTTCTTCAAGAACTTATATTGCATGATTTTAATGTCATTTTTTAGTTTGTGACTTGTTCATATAGTTCACATTATTATTATATTGAAAACAAAGTAATGGCACATTTTTCTCATTTCTATTTTGGCCTGTTCAATAATTTGCTCTAGTTGTTTCTGGTCTATAGTCTAAAAATCCCAGCAGTGTTTGAGGGAGTTACGTCATGTGTACTAGAGAATATAACATGCACTAATTAATTTTTACATATTTAGCGTTTTAGAAAAAAAATATAAGAAGTATTTATTGCTTTTTTTGTTGTTGCAAATTCATCGACCACCATGGCTCTAATTAGTGGAATGTTTAATAAGCGAAACATTTAAGAGAGAAATAAAAGATGTTTAGAACAATATTCTTATGATACAAAATAGATAATATAATGTAGTGACCTTAAAAATTTCGTGAAGTTTGACGGAATTAAATTGCGACAACGTATATTTAAGATATCGTTTTACATATGGAGGATGGCTAAGGACTAGGACAATATCATTTGAACGTAATAATAATTATATGAGGTGTATTAGAAGTGATATATATAGGTGTATTGGTGGAAAAAAAGTGACGAGTACCTAGCGTATTTAAAATTCTAACTCGTACTCAGTCAAATAATAATATAGAAAGATATCGAATCCACAGAGATTGATTTATCTATTCTACAGACATTTCTTGTTTTAATTATTATTTGAGAAAGTCAGAAAAAGTTGAGTTGTGAATTAACTAACTAAAAATGGATGAATAGAGCAATAAAAAATATTTTATTCTTCACAAATATAATAAATCTTGACTTCACTTAATATTTCTATTATATAGTAGAATTATTATCCTTCAATTTCTATTTTTCAAAAATGTATAAACGCCTCTCACGATTACAAATATATATTATTACTCAAGTTGAATAATTAATTGCACTCCTCTCAGTTATATAAATTTATCTTCAAAATAGTAATACTAAAGAACCAGAAATATATGATTGAACTAAAACATGCTCTTGTTAGTAAGTCCCTTTCGGTTACCCTACTTGTTATAGCTGATTATTACACTATTCGTCTCTCTCGATTACAAATAAGTGTAAAACTAATTATAACATAAAATACATAGATGTTACTGAATAGATATTAACACCTATCAATACTACAATTAACAACTTGTTTGGATGGTCATTACCTATTGTATTGTATCATATTGTTACTTTAAATACGATATTTGTTTTGGTTGTTCCTTAAATTTTATTGTATCGTATCGTTAAATCCGTCGTTATATAACGACGAAATGTGCCACTTTATGTGACGACCGATTTGGTGTGGTTGCGTTGTTATCTTGTCCTTTTCTCTCATCTTACTCTTCACTATTATTAAATAATTTTATTTTATTATTTACCCTACCTTTTTATATAATAAATTTACCCCGTATCATAATTATAATATTGTAAATTTATTCTTTATATTGCTGATGCATGATATCATGAAATAACGACACACTATACAATCTATCCAAACATTGTATTCATCAAACGATACATTCTAATACAATATAATACGATACATTATGAAACGATGTGTAACAACCATTCAAACAAGCTGTAACTATATTATTTCTTCCGCTTCTCTCGATTACATAATTAATAAATAATTAATATGTAGTACAAGATAGATAGATGTTAATAAATCAAATAATGTCTAACTGAAAAAGCATATGAGTTCAATAAATTTTTTTAGCTCAAGCATGTGAACTTGAGGAATAATATCTACTATTATATAAACATATTAAGATCCGTCTTTCTCCCAACACAAGAAAAGTTCATACTGTAATTAGTTTTAATAATGGAAATATTCTTGTCCATTAAATAAGAAAATAGAAATAAATATTCAAGAAGAATAATTTTCTCTATTTAATTAAAAGCAGGAACTAGAGTAATTTCCTACATTAAAATTTATTTAGAAACAATAACTAAACCACTATTATGATTTAAAGGAAAAGATAAGTCGATACTAGTGAAAGAAATAAAACAGAGAAGCTTATTAAGAATTTGGATTCAGACTTCTAGCTCTAAGATTTTTCTCTACTGCGATGCCCTCTTCTGATCGAGAAACATCTTCTTATATAAGAAAGTTTCATGATGACTTCTCGATTTGGTGCGAGATTTCCATGGTAAATCCAGATTTTGCATTTGCATAGATGAGAATTCGACTTCTCGATTGGTACTAGATTTTGATGTCAAATATAGATTTTGAATTTGCAGAAATGAGAATTCGTCATTCTAAGTTTAGATTTCGTCGATTCATCATGGCAAATCGAGACTTGGTGTATTGTCACGACAATCATGAATCATAGCTCGATCTTACACTTCTTTGTTATATTTTTCTTGAATTTTGTTTTTCTTCTTTCATGCTGCGCATAATAATTCTTCTATAATTATTCCTGCAAAATAAAGTTAAGAATATGAAGGAAAGATGATAATTTATATATTTTTATGAGAGAAATTATGTGGTTAGCATTAGGTAAAATGCACTAATCAAATTATCCCATACTTAAACTTTTACTCGTACTTGTCACGACCCCAATTTTCCTCTGCAGGATGTTGTGACGGCACCTAGTCTTAGGGACTAGGCAAACCTAACACTTAATGGATTTATGGCAAACTCAACCAACAACTGTTAAATATGAAACATAAATTTTCTATACAAAGTCAATAATCCCAAAATCGATAGTACAAGTCATAATCTCTACTGAGTTTACTAGGGAATTTCTAAGTATACTATTCCAGAATAGAAATAAACAGTACAAGTACAATATCAGAAGGTGACTCCGAGGCCTGCGAACGCGACGACAAGTATACCTTGAGTCTCCACCAACCCCGAGGTACCTGAATCTGCACAAAAATGTGCAGAAAGAGTAGCATGGGTACACCATAGTGGTACCCAGTAAGTACCAAGACTAACCTCGGTGGAGTAGTGACGAGAAATAGTCAAGACACCTACTAGACATAATAACTTGTACAAGTATAAGTGTGAAACTAACAGGGAACAATACCAATATAAGTCTAAGCATGATAACAATAGAAAAACAATACTTGGAGCAGGAAATTAAAGCAACAATTAGCAACGAGGCACAACATGTAATAATGCCATGGATTAAGGCCGGGAGTAAGCTGAATACAGTTAAAGCCTGACAAAACCAAGTAACAACTCAATAAAAATAACCGCTTTCACTCAAGATCTATTTAAGAATTTTCCCGAGGTACCGCGCCTCATAATCACAAATCACGAATCCCAATTCACGAACTCTAGTCACTTGGCATATTTCTCCTACATTACAATTTATAACCGCACGGATGACTCACGTGTCAAGAGAGTGACAATATCTCATATCCGCACGGACAACTCACATGCCAACGATAACAATGACTCATAATCGCACGGACAACACACGTGCCAATAGAACGACTCTCACACAGGAGGCAAGTAAACGAGAGTACATGTAAATGGTCAATAATATCAGGATTCATCTTCTTAAACTGATATGGGTGATTAATTTCGTGTATGCTTGTGCAAGTGTTATATCACATATCTGTCACGACTCCAAATCCCCTTCATAGGATGTCATAACGACACCTAGTCTCTAAGACTAGGTAAGCCTAAAAATATGCGGAAACATCAAATAGAAACGTAAAATTTCAAAACTTCAACAATTTCATGAATATACTATAAGCTCAATACGTACAATTTTCCAAAATCCGGTGAGATATAAGTCACAAACTCTAGATACAATGCTGAACAATCCTATACATTACTGTCTATCAAAAACATAAAGAAATAAGGAAAACATGATAAAGGGAACTCCGAGGCCTGCAGACGCGGGCAAGTGTACCTTGAAGTCTCTAAAGCAGCAACACATCACACTAATACTGAGGCTGATAGGATGTACCTGGATCTGCACAAAACATGTGCAGAAGCGTAATATGAGTACACCACAACGGTACCCAGTAAGTGCCAAGCCTAACCTCGGCAGAGTAGTGACGAGGTCAGGTCAAGGCCCTACAGGAGATAATAAGAAACAAGACAGAAGATATAATGGTATAATGAATATGACATGGAAATGGACGATAAAGAATTTACGGAAAATAACAACACAGAATCAAAGAAAAGCTAATACAACACGAAAGGAAAACAATAATTTACATGTTAAGGAAACAAGAACCAAACAATACAGCAAATAGAGAAGATCAACAGGGGCACTCCCGATGTACTGCCTCGTAGTCCCAAATCATAAAAACAAATCACCGTCTTTCCTTATATCACAACGGGAGCCTTTATATTTTATTTTGAAAATCATTTTCTTGTAATAGCATCCCTCATTTTAGCCCACCTTATTACACCGCATGGCTTCTAGTAGTTCCCCTACTATCCACACGTATCAAGCCCACCTTATCTCACCCGCATGTGTTTCAACACCCAGACCTTATACCACCGCATGCGTATCAATAATCACAACGACACGACAGAAACCACGTGCAACAATAACAACCGCATGGTATAAACCACGTGCAATAATAACAACATCACGATGCACACTCAATTAATCAATTAGAAGGCCTTTCCCTCGATTTTCTAACTCCGAACGGCTCGAATCTAGGAAAAGCAATTTCATACTATAAATATAACTATAGGAAATTAATATAAATAATGAAATTATGATCTTAGCTAAGAGTTGGAAAATCGCCCCAAAAAGTGAACCCGGGCCCGCGTCTTGAAACCCGACCAAAATTACAAAAATCGAACATCCATTCAATATCAAGTTCAACCATACAAAAATTATACAAATCCAATACCAAAATCTCGTTCAAATCCCCGAACTTCGGCCTAAGAAGATTCCTCCAATTTTCCCAAAATTTTCAACCCTAATCCCTAATAAAATGATAAAATCAATGATAGATTAAGGGAATTTAATCAAAACAAGTGAAGGACTCTTACCCCAAAAATCCCTTGAACCGAGCTCTCTATGTCCAAATCATGAAATATGAAGAAAACCCTCTATTTGGAATTTAAGTCTGTTGCCTAGTTAATTCCTTCTTTGCGAATGCAGAAAATTCCTCGCATTCGCGAAGCACAAAGATGCTACTGCCTAAATTTCCTCTTACATGAATGCGAGGACCCACTCGCGACTGATTCACAAGCTTCGTGATCGCGAAGCCCATTTACACGAACGCGTAGACCAAATGCAGGATTCCACCCAGGCTGCCTTTCCTCTTCGCGAATGCGGATTCCAGTCTGTGATCACAGTGCACAAGGTCCTGCCCCTTTGCGAATGCGTGGCCTCCATCACGATCACGAACACGTAGAAGAAAACCTGAACTGAGAAACCAACAATTCAGCTATATTCTCAAAGACTCGAAATGCACCGAACATGGTCCGAACTTCACCCGAGGCCCCGGAACCTCGACCAAACATACCAACAAGTCCTAAAACATCATACAAACATGATCGAGGCATCAAATCACATCAAACAACACTAGAATCATGGATCGCGTATCGATTCAATCCTAAGAAATTATGAACTTCTGAATTTCATAACCAACGCCGATTCATACCAAAACAACTCCGATTAATCGCAAATTTTTCCCACAAGTCCTAATTGACATTACGAACCTATTCCAACTTTCGGAATCGAAATCGACCCCGATATCAAAAGTCCACTCCCGGTCAAACTTTCCAAATCTTCAAACTTTCCAACTTTTGCCAATATACGCTGAAGCGACCTACCAACCTCCAAATCAACATCCGGACACGCTCCTAAGACCAAACTCACCATATAGAGCGGTTGGATTCATCAAAACTCCATTATGGAGTCGTCTTCACACAAGTCAAACTACGGTCAACTCTTATGACTTAAAACTTCCAATTTAGGAACTATGTGTCCCATTTTACTCCGAGACCCTCCTGAAACCAAAACCAAACATCCTGGAAAGTCACGTAACCAAAGAATAGCATAGAGGGAGAATAAATTAGAGGATCGGGGCTAAAATACTTAAAATAACTGGTTGGGTCATTACATCCTCCCCCTATTAAAATAAACGTTCATCCTCGAACGAGTATAGAGACATACCTGAAGTGGTGAAAAGATGAGGATAATGGCTACGCATATCATGCTCGATCTCCCAAATTGCCTCCTCGACTGGCTGACCCCTTCACTGAAGCAATGTTCTTTGACCTCAACTTTCGGACATGCCTGTCCAAAATGGCCACCGGCTCCTCAACATAAGACAAATCCTTGTCCAACTGGACTGAGCTGAAGTCTAACACATGAGACAGATCGCCGTGATACTTTCGGAGCATAGAAACATGGAACACTGGATGAACTGCAACTAGACTAGGTGGTAGTACAAGTCTGTATGCCACCTCTCCAATCCTCTCAAGAATCTCAAAAGGTCCGATATACCTAGTGCTCAGATTGCCCTTCTTCCCGAACCTCATAACACCCTTCATGGGCGAAACTCGGAGCAAGTCCCACTCCCCAACCATGAATGCAACATCGTAAACCTTCCGATTAGCATAACTCTTATGTCTGGATTGGTCTGTACGAAGTTGATCCTGAATCAGTTTAACCTTTTCCAACGCATCATAAACCAAGTTTGTACCTAATAGCCTAACCTCACGCGGATCAAACCAACCCATCGAAAACCGGCATTGCCTACCATATAAAGCCTCATACAGGGCCATCTGAATGCTCGGCAAATAACTGTTATTTTAGGCAAACTCCGCAAGAACTGATCCCAAGAACCCCCAAACTCCATCACACATGCACGAAGCATATCCTCCAATATCTGAATAGTCCGCTCGGTCTGTCCATCCGTCTGAGGGTGAAATGTTGTACTCAACTCCACCCGAGTACCTAACTCATGCTTTAAGGCTCTCCAGAACCGCAATGTAAACCGCATACCCTGGTTAGAGATGATAGATACCAGCACGCCATGAAGCCTGAAAATCTCGCGAATATAAACCTGAGCCAGTTGCTTTGAAGAGTAAGTAGTCACCACTGGAATGAAATGAGATGACTTGGTCAATCTATCCACAATCACCCAAACTGCATCGAACTTCCTTTGTGTCCGTGGGAGTCCAATAACAAAATCCATAGCAATCCTCTCCCATTTCCACTCTGGGATCTCTAGCTTCTGAAGCAATCCACTTGTCTGCTGATGCTCATACTTCACCTACTGACAATTTAGGCACTGAGATACATACTCTACTATGTCCTTATTCATTCTCCTCTACCAATAATGCTGCCTCAGGTCATGATACATCTTCGCGACACTTGAATGAATGGAGTACCGCGAACTGTGAGCCTCCTGGAGAATCAACTCACGCAAGCCATCTACATTAGGCACACATAGCTTGTACTACATCTATAATACACCGTCATCTCCAATAGTGACCTCCTTGCATCGCTGTGCTGAATCGTGTCCTTGAGGACAAGCAGAAGGGGGTCGTCATACTGACCCTTTATAATAAAATCATAAAGAGAAGACCAAGAAACCACACAAGCCAAAACTCAGCTCGGCTCACAAACATCCAATCTAAAAAACTGGTTGTCCAAGGCCTGAACATCCAAGGCTAATGGCCTATCTGCTACCAGTAGATATGCTAAGCTACCCAAACTCTCCGCCTTGCGACTCAAGGCATCGCCCACCACATTGGCCTTCCTGGGATGATATAGAACGGTGATATCATAGTCCTTAAGCACTCTAACCACCTTCACAACCACAAGTTAAGATCCTTCTATTTGAACAGATGCTGTAAACTCCGGTGGTTGGTGTAGACCTCACACGGGACACCGTACAAATAGTTCCACCATATCTTCAAGGCAAGAACAATAACTGCTCACTCGAGATCGTGGACATGATAGTTCTTCTCATGCACCTTCAGCTGTCTAGACACATAGGCAATTACCCTACCGTCCTGCATCAAAACCGCGCTGAGAGAAATGCACGAGGCATCAAATACACAATATAAGACCCTGAACATGTAGGCAATACCAACACTGGGGTTCTAGTCAAAGCGGTCTTGAGTTTTTGAAAGATCTCCTCACACTCATGGTCCACCTGAACGGAGCGCCCTTCTGGGTCAATCTGGTCATAAGTGCTGCAATATATGAGAAACCCTCTATAAATCGACGATAATACTCTGCCAAACCTAGAAAACTCCGGATCTTTGTAGCTGAAGACGGTCGGGCCAAATTTGAACTGTTACAATCTTCTTCGGATCTACCTTGATCCCCGCACTTGATACTACATGACCCAAAACTACCATCGAATCTAGCCAGAATCCACACTTTGAAAATTTTGCATATAACTTCTTTTATCTCAAGGTCTGAAGCATAGTCCTCAGGTTTTCTCATGATCCTCCCGACTCCGGGAGTACGCCAAAATGTCGTCAATATATACAATGACGAATGAGTCAAGATAGGGCTAGAGTACACTGTTCATTAAGTGTAGAATGCTGCTCGGGTGTTGGTCAACCCAAAAAAATCACAAGGAACTCGTAATGTCCAGACCGAATCCTAAATGCAGTCTTCAGAATATCTGGATCCCGAATCTTCAACTGGTTATAGCGTGAACGCAAGTCGATCTTAGAGAACACTCTAGCATCCTGTAGCTGATCAAATAGGTCGTCAATACGTGGCAATGGATACATGTTCCTCACGTTAACCTTGTTCAACTGGTGATAATCAATACACATATGCATAGAACCATTATTCTTCTTTACAAATAATACTGGATCACCCCAAGGCAACACACTAGGCCGAATGAAGCCCTTATCAAGCAACTCCTGCAATTTTTCCTTTAACTCTTTCAACTCTACTGGGGCCACACAATAGGGTGGAATAGAAATGGGTTGAGTTCTCGGTAAGAAATCAATGCCAAAATCTACATCCCTGTCGGGCAACATGCCCGGAAGATCCGACGGCAATATATCTGGATAATCCCTCAGTACTGGAACTGACTCCACCATAGGAGTATCAACACTCGCATCTCTCACATATGCCAGATACGCATCACACCCTTTCTCAACCATCCGCTGATCCTTTAGAAATGAAATAACCCTGTTAGGAACATAATCTAAAGTACCTCTCCATTCTAATTGCGGTAGACCTGGCATAACCAACTTCACCATCTTGGCGTGACAATCAAGGATAGCATGATAGGGCGACAACCAGTCCATGACCAAAATAATAACAAAGCCTACCATACTGAGCAACAATAAATCGACTCTGGCCTCAAAACCATCGAGAACAACTAAACACGACCAATACACACGATCAACAACACTAGAATCTCTCACAGGTGTAGACACATAGACAGGAGAACTCAAAGAATCAGGGGATACGCCCAAACATGGAGAAAAATAAGATGATACATATGAATAAGTGGAGCCTGGATCAAATAGGACTGATGCATATCTATGATAGACCGAAATAATACATGTGATGATAGAGTCAGATGCAACTTCCTCCATCCTAGTAGGAAGAGCATAATATCTGGCCTGGCCTCCCCCTCTAGGGCGACCTCTACCCACTCAACCTCCACCTCTAGCTGGCTGCGCAGGTGGGGTGGCAATTGGTGCGGCGACCATGAACTGAGAAGCCCGAGGGCCCAGTGGAATACGTGGAGCCTGAGTAGTCTCTGGAGGTGCACCCTTCCTGAGTCTGGGGCAATCCTTCACTGTATTATAAGTGTCACCACACTCAAAACAAGCTCTCGGAGGACATGGCAGCTGTGGATGACTCGGTCCTGATTGGCTGGAATGACCGCTTAAAGCACCCCGTGCAAGAGGTGCACTAGATAATGGCAGTGCATAATAGGGAGCCTAAGGCCTAGGAGCGGCCGGGATACCGCTGGAAGCTGGAAGTGGTGAATGAAAAGGGTGACTCACATAGTCCCTACCATTACGAGCTGCATATGGGGCATGAGTACCACTGTATGTGCCTGAATCTCGAGACCTCTTGGACTCCCTCTCCTCTCTCTCCCGAGTCAACATACCTTCCAACCTCCTAGAAATCCCCACTACCTTCTGGTATGCGATGTCCATATCCAACTCTCGGGCCATGATAAATCTGATACTTGGGTTGAGCCCCTTGATAAATCGACGGACCCACTCTCTAGCTGTAGCAATCAAGGCTGGTGCATGCCTAGCCAAATCACTGAACCGGACTGCATATTCCGACACGATCATAGAACCCTGGCGTAACTGCTCAAACTCTGCACGCCATGCATCTCTAAGACTTTGGGGAACATACTCCCTCAAGAACATATATGAGAACTGAGTCCAAGTGAGTGAAGCTGCCTCGACCGGACTACCCAACTCATATGCTCGCCGCCACTGATAAGCTGCTTCCCTAAGCTAGAACATAGTGAAAACAACCCACTAGACTCCGCAGTACCCACTGAGGATATGGTGGCACTCCTCAAGAAAACCCTGGGCATGCTCTGATGCCAAGCCATTGAAAGTAGTAGGGTGGTACTTCTTGTACCTCTCGAGCCTGAGCTCCTCCTCCTTAAAAACTGTTGCCCTAACCTCGGGCTGAACTAGGGCGACCGGCGACACTGGCATAAACTCTGGACCTAGTCAACCTGGACCTACTGCTCTAGGGTATGGGCGGAGGGAGTATGTGCTCCTCATTCGTCTTGAGACATAGCAGGAGCAAGTGGGATCAACCTGCCTAAGCTAAAGTGTCGGACATGCTTAGAAACTGGTGAGCATCTCCTGGAGAGCTGGTACAGTAACGAGCGTCTCAGGTGCCTGCCCTCCAACCGGAGCTACTGGTGTCTCCTCTATAGCATCTCGTGCGGGTGCTCTAGCAGCACCACGGGAACATCCTCGGCCTCTACCCTGGATCCGGCCTCTTGCGGATCTAGCAGGGGCGCTAGTGTCTGGTCATCTGATCCAGTTGTACGTGTCCTCGCCATATGTCAGAGAATAGAAAGACAGAAATTTAGAATCTGAAGTCAAAGATTTCGCATGATAAGGAATCAAAGAAGTGAAGCTTTTCCTAACAGTTCCATAGCCTCCCGAAGATAAGTACAGACGTCTCTGTACCGATCCGCGAGACTCTACTGACCCAGCTTGTGGCTCATAACACCTATGAACCTAGAGTTCTGATACCAACATCTCACGACCCCATATCCCCTTCATAGAACACCTAGTCTCTAAGACTAGGTAAGCCTAACAATATGCGGAAATATCAAATAAAAACTTAAAATTTCCAAACTTAAACAATTTCATCAATAGACTATAAGCTCAATACGTATAATTTCCCAAAACCTGGTGAGATATAAGTCACAAGCTCTAGATACAATGCTGAACAATCCTATACATCAGTGTCTATTAGAAACATAAAGAAATAAGGAAAATAGGGTAGAAGGAAACTCCGAGGCCTGCAGACGCGGGCATGTGTACCTTGAATTCTCCAAAGCAGCAACACAACACACTAATACCGAGGCTGATAGGATGTACCTGGATCTGCACAAAACATGTGCCAAAGCGTAGTATGAGTACACCACAACAGTACCCAGTAAGTGCCAAGCCTAACCTCAGTAAAGTAGTGACGAGGTCAGGTCAAGGCCCTATTAGAGTTAATAAGAAACAAGACAGAAGATATAATGATTAATGAAAATGACAGGGAAGTGAATGATAAGGAATTTACGGGAAATAACAACACGGAATCAAGGAAAAGCTAATACAACACGAAATAAAAACAAGAATTTTACATGTTAAGGAACCAAATAATATAGAAAATAGAATATCAATAGGGGCACTCCCGTGGTACTGCCTCGTAGTCCCAAATCGTAAAAACAAATCACAGTCTTTCCTTGAATCACCGCGGGAGCCTTTATATTTGATTTTGAAAATCATTTTCCCGAAATAGCATCCCGCGTTTTAGCCCACCTTATCACACCGCATGGCTTCTAGTAGTTCCCCTACTAGCCACGTGTATCAAGGCCACCTTATCTCACCGCGTGTGTTTCAACACCTAGACCTTATACCACCGTATGCGTATCAATAATCACAACGGCAGTAGAAACCTCGTGCAATAATAACAACGACAGAAACCTCGTGCAACTAACAACAACACGACAGGAACCTTGTGCAAATAAACAAACAATCACCTTATTATATCACGAAATCCAAGACACAACAACTAAGTAAATGATATTTCACAAGTTACACCTTGCCTCAAAAGAACCACGACCATGCAATTTAACGCCAAACTTAACAACAAGATATTTCAAGGATAACAGTTTAAAGTAAAGAGTTCCACAGTTAAGTAACGAATACGGAAATCAAGAAAAGCAAGTAATTCAACTAAGCATGTGATACAAGTTGCAAATAGGAGATAATACAAGTAGACTTGTAAAATTAGGATAAACGTGATGACTATAACATGCTAAAGTACTCAATTAAGGCATGAAAAGGAAACTACGTAGCAAAAACCAAAATTTCAACATTTAGCCCGTGTACGCACTCGTCACCTCGCGTACACTGCCTTCACATTTCACAAATTATCACCAAATTACAAAATTCTAAGGGAAATTTCCCCCGGGCAAGGTTAGGCAAGTCACTTATCTCAAACCACGCTCAATCAATCAATTAGAAGACCTTTCCCTCAATTTTCCAACTACGAACGACTCGAATCTAGCATAAATAATTTCATACTATAAATATAACTATAGGAAACTAATTTAAATAATGAAATAATGATCTTAGCTAAGAGTTGGAAAATCGCCCCATAAAGTCAACCCGGGCCTGCGTCTTGGAAGCCGACCAAAATTAAAAAAATTGAACACCCATTCGATATGGAGTCCAACCATACAAAAATTACAAAAATCCGATACCAAAATCTCGTTCAAATCCCCAAAATTCAGGCTAAGACGATTCCTCCATTTCCCCCCAATTTTCAACCCAAACCCCTAATTTAAATGATAAAATCAATGATAGATTAAGGGAATTTAATCAAAAATGAGTTAAGAACTCTAGCCCCAACAATCCCTCGAAAAATACCTCAAAAATTTGCCTTCACCGAGCTCTCTAAATCCAAATTGTGAAATATGAAGAAAACCCTCGATTTGGAATTTAAGTCTGGTGCCAAGTTAATTCCTTCTTCGCTAACGTGAAAAATTCCTCACGTTGCCGAAGCACAAAGATACTATTGCCCAGATTTCCTATTACATGAATATGACGATCCACTTGAGAACACGGTGAAAACAATTTACAATCTTCGCGATCGTGAAGACCATATACGCAAACGCATCGACCAAATGCAGGAGTCAATCCAGGATGCCTTTCCTCTTCGCGAACGCGGATTCCAGTCCGCTATCGCAGTGCACAAGGTCTTGCCCCTTCGCGAATGTGTGTCCTCCTTTGTGAACGCGAAGGGTAATCTTCCAGCAAAACTCAGAGTACTCAACGCGAACCCGGGAACATCTTCGCGGACTCGTAGTAGAAAACCAGAACTGACAAACCAGCACTTCAGCTATATTCTCAAAGACCCGAAATGCGCCTAACATGGTCCAAACTTCACCCAAGGCCTCCAGGACCTCGACCAAACATACCAACAAGTACTAAAACATCATACAAACACGCTCAAAGCGTCAAAGCGCATCAAATGACACTAGAATCACGTATCGCACATCAATTCAAGCCTAAGAACTTATGAATTCTGAATTCGGAAACCAACACTGATTCATACCAAAACAACTCCGATTAACCCCAAATTTTTCACACAAGTCCTAATTGACATTACAGACCTATTCTAACTTCCGGAATAGAAATCTGACCCCGAGTTCAAAATTCCACTCCTGGTTAAACTTTAGTCATCCAACTTTCCAACTTTCACCAATATACTCGAAGCGACCAACGGATCTCCAAATCAACACCCGGACACGCTACTAAAATAAAAATCACAATATGGAGCTATTGCAACCATCAAAACTCCATTCCGGAGTTGTCTTCACACAAGTCAAACTACGGTCAACTCTTACGACTTAAACTTCCAATTTAGGGATTATATGTTCCATTTCATTCTGAAACCCTCACGAAACCAATACCAAACATCTCGGCAAGTCACGTAACCATAGTATAGCATATAGGGAGCATAAATTAGGGGATCGGGGCTAAAATATTCAAAACGACCGGCCCCGTGTTTACATGCTCAAGTCAAAAGTAAGAATGGAGACAACAAAGGGCACATAGGAAACAACACCAAAAAATGTAAAATATGTAACTCACACAAAGTAGGCACACCACACCACTAAATATCGATAACAATGCCCCGACATAGCTCACCTTGTCTCGTCACATGCGCAACAATAAAGTAAATGCCCGACTTGTCTCGCCGCACACGCATAATAATATTCCCACCTTGTCTCTCCACATGCGCAACCCACATATGTAGCACGCCTTGTCACGCTGCATGTGCAAATATCAATAGTAACAATCGCACGAACAACTCACGTGCGAATACACTGTGAATTCCCTCAATAATACCACGTGTGCCAAAAACTTAACAACACAATATAAGGATTCGCATCACATGTGCCAATATACTACAACATTTCCTCAAACAATTCCAATACCACAACCACACATGGCCCTTCGACTCAACAACACTGAGTACCACAATAACAACAACAATAGCACGAGAGTGCGACAAGTAAATCAACACAAGAATCACAAAACACAAAGGAACAAAAGGACGAGCTCACCATGAAAGGCATAGCAAGTAACAATGGTTTTAAACTAGAATAACTTAAAATGAGAGAGATAATATGTAACAATGATATCCAATAAGAGTAACTCAACAGTTGAAGAGATTACATGTAACAATGTTTCCAAAAGTGCAACGCAGCGACAAGATAGATATCATGTAACAATGATTGCAAGTAGGTACGACTCCACGATAAGGAAGATAACATGTAACAATGATTCCAAATAAGGACAAGTCAACATTGGAGGGGATAACAATAACTTCAGTTAAGGTTAAGAAATTACGAAAGAGACAACAATAACTTTAATAAAGGTTAAGCAATTACAGAAGAGATAACAATAACTTCAATTAAGGCACATACGATTTTATTTGGAAAAAATAAATCAATCAACTTCAAATAATATGCGTGAGGGTGAATTTGACAAATGGAGGATTTAACATGATTAGACAACTTCCTTTTTAAATGGACATAAGAACCTAAGAGCCTAAAACAGTCAAATTTCTACAAATAAGCCCGAGTACGTACTCATCAGCTCGCGTACACGGCCTTCACATGGCACAATTGACACAAATGACTCAAATCCTAAGGGGTAGTTCCTCTACACAAAGTTAGGCATGATACTTACCTCAAAGAAGCGAAACCGATACTCTAAAATGACCTTCTTGTGTGAAACAACCTCAGGACGGCTCAAATCTAGCCAAAATAACTTAATGTCATAAATAAAAATCATAGGAAACATTTCCGGATAATAACGCTTCGATCTTGAAAGAGAAATAAAAAGTCAACTCAAAAAGTCAACCCGGGCCCGCGCCTTGGAACCCGACCAACTTAAGATATCCAAACACCCATTCAATAAAGAGTCCAACCATACAAAAATAATCCAATCCCGACTCCGAACTGATGTTCAAAACTCAATTATACACTCTAGAGAAGTTTAGACAAAAACTCCCAATTTCTCTTTTTAATTCTTTTTTTTTACAGAAAGGCAAAGAAAGAGGTGAAGTTAGCAGTTACGACGGCTAAGAACGTGGCGTTTGCTCGTTTGTACGAGGAGCTCGGGGAAAAGGCGGGGACAAGAAGTTGTAACGGTGGCCAAGGTGAGGGAAAGGAAAGCCCTCGACTTAGACAAGTCAAGTGCATCAAGCAAGAGGATGGCAAAGTATTGATGGACGAGGCACTTATTAGGAGAAGATGGCAACATACTTCCATAAGATATTGAACTAGGAGGGGGATAAAAGCATTGTGCTGGGTGAGTTGGAGCATTCCGAGAGTCGGCGAGATTTTGGGTACTGTAGGCGGATTACAGTAGATGAGGTGGAACGGGCGATGCATAAGATGTGCAGGGGCAGAGCGACAGGGCCAGACGAAATCTCGGTGGAATTCTGGAAGAGCGCAGGTGATGTGTGGCTAGAATTCATGGTTTAACACATTATGTGCCTTTCATTTTATGTGCGTTAATGATAAAAATACACTTTGTATGTGCATAATGGAGTCTATTTCATTTGTAGGTGAATTGGATATGGAAGCCGAGCTAAATAGATGCATAAACGTCGAAAATACACTCAAGAGACCAAAAGGAGTGAAGCGGGCTATAGCCGGGCGTTTGAGCCGTAAATCCTGGTCATACCAGGCTTTATCCGGGCATTTGGGCCATAAAGCATGGTAGGACCAGGCGTTTGGGGGGCGTTTGAGCCCTAACGCCAGGCCTGTCCAGGCTTTATCCGGGCGTTTGGGCCATAAAGCCTGGTCCCCAGTCCGGCCCAATCCGAGTTTTGAAGATTTAAATGTTTCCCGGTTTGAATAGAAGTCTCCTACACGTTTAGAGTTTGTCCCAAACATAGAAATAGATCCAAAAACACAACTTTGAAGGAGAGATGCCATTAGAGTCAAGAGAAGATTGTGGAATACTACTCAACAAAGCAAAACATTGATTTTTACATCTTTTATTCCTCACTTTGTAGTTTAATTATGTAAGTTATTTTGGATTTGATTATGATGAGCATGAGTAGATAATTTATTTAATCTAGGGTTTTGGTGGAACACGTTGGGAGATTAACTTATTGTGATATTAATATAGCTTTGATTGGTTGATTAAACTCTATTTGTTCAACTATGTTCTTGTTGTAGTTGATTGAAGGGCCCTCAATTAGCTGTTCCTATTTATTATGTATCTACTTGAGAGAGAGTGCACTTGAGAGAGAGTGCATATTTAGGTAGTTATTTGAACAACATCACTCCCGGAGTATAGACAAAAGTCATAACCGAGGGTTTAGAGGTTGCATTAGAAATAACGATACCTCGGGTGCAATCTAAAGTGAACTATAATGCAATCTAGCTAGCGTAACTTGAGAGAGTGCGTCTAGTAAATTATCATAATTACTTGAGAGAGATTTATGGTAGCTAAAGTGTTCATGATTGATAGAGACAACTAATCAGACTATAAGAAGTATCCGAGAAGGAAGTTCACTGACGGGGGAAACCATAACCTTATACCTTTATTATAGTTGTTTACACCATATTGTTAGTTAATCGTTAGTTATTGATTTTGTCAGTAGAAATAGTAAAACATTACCAATTGATATTCAAAAGTCTTGAGAAAATTGATTAAGTAAAAGTGGCGTATTCTGACGGCTTGATTGATACGTAAATTCCCTGTGGGATCGACTCTGGGCGTAATACCCCAGATTATATTTGCAGCGCCCGTTTAGTCGTTCTATAAGACATAGTTGAACGTGATCAAATTTTGGCTCCGTTGCCGGGGAATTAACAGTGTTATCAATTGGGGTTGGAAGAAATACAAAATTCTGAAATATAGTCAATTTTCTTCAATTTTCATTTATACATTGAAAGTTTAACGTTTGCTAACTTGGTTATACAGGTGCATGCCTAGAAATTCATCGAGAACTGGTGAAGTAGTTAAAGCCTTATCAGACCCCAAGAAAGTTTTTAAGGCCCTAAACCGGGCCAACCGAAAAAGCAAACAACAACCATCAATTGAACAACTTGAACCCGACATGGAAGATCCAAACAACAGGAACAACAATGGGGATGCTGTGGTAAACCCAGTTGCGCAGATAGGGGCAGAGGCTCCTTTATATGACTGGTCACAACCCACGACAGAGAATTTGGCCACTGCGATACTAGTCCCTCCAATACAGGCCGAGTTCTTCCAGATTACAAATAATATGCTGCACTTGTTGCAGAACAAGGGACTATTCTCAGGGTCATACATCGAAGACCCCCAGCAGCATTTGAAGAACTTCTTGTCAATTTGCAAAACACAGAGGCAGCCAAACGTCACTAAGGAGGCAATAAAACTGTTGTTGTTTCCATTCTCGGTGACTGGAGCAGCCCAGACTTGGCTAAAATCACTCCCCATCAGATCCATTACCACATGGGAGGAGTTAATTAAGCAGTTCGTGAACAAGTTTCATCCACCCAACAAGACTTCTCAACAAATTGATGAAATCTTGAGCTTCAGACAGAAACTAGTTAAAACATTGCAGGAGACATGGGAACGATTTCAGGGAATGCTGGTTATCTGTCCACACCATGGTATTCCGGAACAGATGTTCGGGCAGCATTTTTATATGGGTCTGGCTGATACTGTTAAGCCAAATGTTGATGCTTCAGATGGTGGAGCATTCTTGAGAAAAACGTGGAGAGAAAGTCAGATCTTACTTGATAAAATGGCGCAAAATTCAGGATGGACAACCATGAATGCACCCATTACTCCTGTAGTTCACTCAGTGCCATTCGATCCATCCAATACTATTGCAGAGAACGTGGCCACTTTGATAACACAGCTGAGCATACTAACTAAGAAGGTGGAGGAATCTGGGCAAAAGCAGCAGATACACATCTTTGATACAACCAATGGGGGATTATGCACATCTCGCATTAGTCAACCATTTGGTAATCAGTGGAATGCAGAATGTGATCACCCTCCTTATCCAGAAAACATGAATTATGTGTCAAATTATGGAAGCCAGAGA
>ML359131.1:40793-98183 GCA_005239505.1 Nicotiana paniculata
GGGGGGCAGAACTGGGGTCAGCAAGTTCAACCGTATAGACCACCTAACCAACAACAGAACAATGGAAATATGGGTGTCATGAGACCACAAGGTAATGCAACATCATATCATAGGCCACAAGGTTATAACCATCAGAATCAACAACAAGCATACTACCCTCCTCAGCATCAACATGGGGGAAGGCGAGAAGATGAGTTTTCCATGTTAGAAGCTATGATACAGCAGGTTATTGGGTCAAATTCCAAAATCAGTGAGAGAGTAAATGTACATGATGCAACTATTAAAAATATTGAAGTACAGGTGGGCCAGATATCTATGGCAATGAACAATCGTCCTCATCAGACTTTACTTGCAGATACTCAGGTAAATCCTATGGACCTGGGCCCAAGACAGCTGATGGAAGTGACTCTCCGCAATGGCAGGGACTTAGACTTGGAACTGGAGAGAGCTCGTGAAAGCAGGCATGCCGAGACACTGTTACCCATGCCGATTGAACTTGATGATTCAACAAAGTTGACCAAGGTAACAATGAAACCTACTGAAGGAGAACCCAGTGCACAAAGTGAGACTGAAAAAGAAGTGGAGATAGCCCAGGAGTCGGTAGTTGAGGTGGTGGCTGAGAAAGAAAAGTCCCAAATCACTGGGAAAAAGAGACCACCTCCGCCATTCCCTCAGAGGCTGGCCAAATACCAAAAGGATGAACAATACAAAAAGTTCTTGGACATACTAAAGCAAATACAGGTAAATATCCCATTGATTGATGAGTTGAAGGAAATGCCTGGTTACGTTAAAATGATGAAGGACTTGATGTCCAGAAAATTTTATTTCCAAGATCTGGCTACTGTCACCCTTACTCAGACTTGTAGTGTGGTGGTGACGCGTCCTATTGCTGAAAAGTTATCTGACCCAGGGGGTTTTACAATTCCTTGTGCCATTGGCAACTTAGCTTTCTCCAAAGCTCTATGTGACTTGGGGGCCAATATTAATCTGATGGCGCTGGCCACATATAAAAAATTGGGGATTGGTAGAGCCAGACCAACTTCAATGTTATTGCAGCTAGCTGACAAGACGGTAAAGAGACCGTCAGGCATTCTGGACGATGTATTGGTGCAAGTGGGGAAGTTTGTGTTCCCTGCGGATTTTGTGATACTAGATTGCAATGTTGATGAGGAAATTCCCATAATATTGGGAAGGCCATTCTTGGCCACAGGCAGAGACCTTATCAATTGTGAGACTGGTGAACTGAAGATGAGGCTCAATGATGAAGAAATCACGTTCAACGTGCAGAAGTCTATGAGGCGACCAAGTGAGTTCGCCAACTGCTCTCTTATTGATGCTGTGAACGTGATCCCAAAAAAAGATGATGTGTCCTTGACTGTAGGGGACCCTTTGACTGAATGTATGAAGAATCTAGATGATATGAACGGTAAGAACTGGCAGACTGGGTGTTAGCACTTGAAGGAAAATGGATGTGGCCAATGGCTCTCGAGTATGAGTCATTACACTTAGAGAAAAGAGAAAACCCACCGGCCAGGTCATCTGTTGAAGAACTACACAGGTTGGAACTGAAATCAGAGGATGTCGATGTGGTAGAAAAGATACTAGAGTTAACTAAGGACATTGATGATACATATTTTGTTGAATCTAGTGTCATTACTGTTGAAGATGTTAGTACACACTCCAACCATTTTTTCACATTCTGTTTGGATGATGATATGAAATAGATTCATCCGAACCACCTGAGGAGCCAAGGAATAAAGAACAAGATGCCTACATTCTTGAATTCGTCTTGCCAGAAAGTCGGGAGTACACATCTCATATAAAGGCCAAAAAGCGCAGATTATGACATTGTTTTATTGGGCCAGGCAGATTCGTTCCACCACCCCAGGAGCATGATCATAGAGCAGAATCAAAACTTGGGGTTCAATTCATAAGTTCAAGTGGAGGCATATAGTGATTCAAGAATTTGTTTGAAGGAGCATGGAAAGCAAAAACTAATGGAAAGGATGTCGATGCTACTTGAGTAGGGAGTCTCTTGCACCTTACTTTTATTTCTTGTTTTGTCTATATGTGTTGCACTGAGGACATTGCATTATTTAAGTGTGGGGTGTTGTAAATATTTGTTGTGGTTTGTTGTGTTTAGTGTGCTGCCTTGTCTTTCTTTTAATTTTTGAAGCTTTTTCTGTAGTCTTTTTATTTTAGGTAGAAAAAAACAGAAAAAAAAATAAATTTTTTAGAAATATGTGACTCTTCCCGACGATGGATCTCCTAGACAGTTCTCTTGAGGGAAGTAAGTCTAGAGAAAATACCAAAAAGATTATTTTTAGGTAGTGTAGTAATTCTCCCTTGGTTTTGCTTTGGACCGCTGTTCTTTTCCAAGGGTTTTTAATTGAATCGGGTGTAGGTAGTTTTTAATTTTTAGGAGTAGTAACCACATGGTTGAGAAATTAATTGCAGCAATATCTCAGAACTTTGTGATGCCTTGAGAATAGTCAGTACGTTGGTTGTGACACTTAGGCTCAATTTTTTGACTCTAGGATAAATACCTTAAATCATGGATTCTTAAATTTGCTTAAATGCTTTGACTGGAGTGTCGTGATAGATCCAATCCTGAGTGAGTTATGTGCCATGTGTGTGTGAGGTTTGTATGTTATTATATGCATTGCATTTGATGTCTAGAACTTGCCCCGTGTGTGTGCAAAGCGAAATAATAGTTTTGTTTAGTCTTGGAAGTGATATAGGCATTTCTTTGTTGAGCCAACAATGTATATTTTACCCGCCTAATTGCTATGTATCGTAGTTAACCCCGTTGAGCCTACAATCCTGTTTCTTTGGCAACCACATAACAAGCCATACTCCTTTATTTGAATCGATCATATATTTGAAACTTGTCACCTCTCGCAAGCACTGGAAATGTGATGAAATATGGAAAAGTTAAAGTGTGGGGTGGTAGGTTGGTTTTTGAGGGGAACAATTGAAATAAGGAGAAAGGTGCACTGTTTTGAAAAAGTAAGAGTCACTTAGAAAAAAAAAATAGAAAAAGGAAAAAAATAGTTGTATTGTTGTGAAAAAAAAAATATATATTCCTTGACAAGTGGTGACTCTTGATGTAATGGTGCTTAAAGAAGTATAGGGTAATGACATTGATGTGAAAGGGGAGTTTGACTTAATATAAGTTTGAGGTTGAGAGCTAAAGTATATGTATTAAAGTGCTTAGGGAGGTGTAGTCACTCTTATATCTAAATGTATCCTACCCGTCCCGCAGCCTACATTACAACCAAATAAAGTCTTACTTGATTCTATACTGAGTGAGCTCGATTAGTAGAGTAGTACACTACGGGCAAGCCTATGGTGCATCTTTTGTGGCATATGAATATTATTTCTGAGAGCGAGTGAATTCTTTCTATCTTGAGTTCCTAAGTGTTCTTAAATTTTATTGTGTGAGGAACTAGCTCTTTGATTTGGTGAGGGCACATGATTCATGAAGGAAAGGTAATGTTGTTGACCTCTATGTTAGAGTAGTGAGTGGATTGTGAATAAGGCATGGTATATGTGAGTCGATTATTGAGGCGAGGATGTCACACCTCTGTGCTTAAACTGTTTTAAAAATTCTAGGTATAACGTGTTAAGGGATTTTCTTAATAAGTTGTGTTCATGAGTGTAGTTTGATTGCTCGAGGACGAGAAAATGTTTAAGTGTGGGGTGTTGATGTGTGGCTAGAATTCATGGTTTAACACATTATGTGCATTACATTTTATGTGCGTTAATGATAAAAATACACTTTGTATGTGCATAATGGAGTCTATTTTATGTGTAGGTGAATTGGAGATGGAAGCCGAGCTAAATGAATGCATAAACATCAAAAATACGCTCAAGAGACCAAAAGGAGTGAACCGGGCTATAGCCGGGCATTTGAGCTGTAAAGCCTGGTCATACCAGACTTTATCCGGGCATTTAGGCAATAAAGCCTGGTAGGACCAGGCGTTTGGGGGGCGTTTGAGCCCTAACACCAGACCTGGCCAGGCTTTATCCGGGCGTTTGGGCCATAAAGCCTGGTCCCTAGTCCGACCCAATCCGAGTTTTGAAGATTTTAAGTGTTTCCCGGTTTGCACAGAAGTCTCCTAAACGTTTAGAGTTTTTTCCAAACATATAAATAGATCCAAAAACACAACTTTGAAGGAGAGATGCCATTAGAGTCAAGAGAAGATTGTGGAATACTACTTAGCAAAGCAAAACATTGATTTTTACATCTTTTATTCCTTACTTTGTAGTTTAATTATGCAAGTTATTTGGATTTGATGATGATGAGAATGAGTAGCTAATTTCTTTAATCTAGGATTTTGGTGGAATACGTTGGGAGATGAACTTATTGTGATATTAATATATCTTTGATTGGTTGAGAAAACTCTATTTGTTCAACTACGTTCTTGTTGTAGTTCATTGAAGGGCCCTCAATTAGCTGTTCCTATTTATTATGTATCTACTTGAGAGAAAGTGCATATTTAGGTAGTTGTTTGAACAACATCACTCCCGGAGTATAGACGAAAGTCATAACCGAGTGTTTAGAGGTTGGATTAGAAATAAGGATACCTCGGGTGCAATCTAAAGTGAACTGTAATGCAATCTAGCTAGTGTAACTTGAGAGAGTGCGTCTAGTAAATTATCATAATTACTTGAGAGAGATTTATGGTAGCTAGAGTGTTCATGATTGATGGAGATAACTAATCAGACTATAAGAAGTATCCGAGAAGGAAGTTCACCGACGGGGGAAACCATAACCTTAGACCTTTATTATAATTGTTTACGCCATATTGTTAGTTAATCGTTAGTTATTGATTTTGTCAATAGAAATAGTAAAACATTACCAATTGATATTCAAAAGTCTTG
The DNA here is from genome assembly GCA_005239505.1 of Nicotiana paniculata. Taxonomy (NCBI): domain Eukaryota; kingdom Viridiplantae; phylum Streptophyta; class Magnoliopsida; order Solanales; family Solanaceae; genus Nicotiana; species Nicotiana paniculata. The sequence goes on from ML359131.1 coordinate 45,681, forward strand.
AGAAAATTGATTAAGTAAAAGTTGCGTATTCTGACGGCTTGATTGATACGTAAATTCCCTGTGGGATCGACTCTGGGCGTAATACCCCGGATTATTTTTGCAGCGCCCGTTTAGTCTTTCTATAAGACATAGTTGAGCGTGATCAGAAGGGTGAGCAGGTTTGGAGTGTCTCACTCAGTTGTTTAATATTATTTTTAAGACGAAGAAAATTCCCGAAGAATGGAGGTGTAGTATGATGGTTCCGCTTTACAAGAAAAAGGGTGATATAAAAAATTGCAACAATTATAGGGGTATCAAGCTATTGAGTCACACTATGAAGGTTTGGGAGAGGGTGGTGGAGGTGAGGGTGAGGAGGTGCGTGTCTATTTTCGAGAATCAATTTGGATTTATGCCGGGACGCTCGACTATGAAAGCGATCCATCTGGTAAGGAGATTAGTGGAGTAGTATAAGGAGAGGAAAAAAGGACTTGCATATGGTGTTTATTGACCTTGAGAAAGTGTACGATAGTCTCGAGGGAGGTCCGATGGAGGTGTTTGGAGGCTAGCAACATTCCGGTAGCGTACATTAGGGTGATTAAGGATATGTATGATGATGCTAAGACTCGGGTAAGGATTGTGGGTGGTGACTCGGAGCATTTCCCTGTGGTGATGGGGTTACACCAGGGATCAACTCTTAGCCCATTTTTATTTGCCTTGGTGATGGATGTACTATCACGACACATCCAAGGGGAGGTTCCTTGGTGCATGCTATTTACCGATGATATAGTGGTGATTAATGAGACGCGAAGCGGAATTAATGTGAGGTTGGAGGTTTGGAGATAGACCTTGGAGTCTAAAGGTTTCAAATGATAGAACCAAGACAAAATACTTGGAGTGCAAATTCAGTGACGGGACCCATAAAGCAGACGTAGAGGTAAAGCTTGATGCTCAAGTTATCCCCAAGAGAGCGAGTTTTAAGTATCTCGGGTCTATTATCCAGGGAAACATGGAGATTGGAGAAGATGTCACATCACGTCAGAGTGGGATGGATGAAGTGGAGGCTCGCTTCCGATGTTTTATGTGATAAGAATGTTCTGCCAAGACTTAAGGGTAAGTTTCATAGAGTGGTGGTTTGACCGACTATGCTATATGGGGCTGAGTGTTGGCCAGTCAAAAACTCCCACGTGCTGAAGATGAAAGTATCAGAGATGAGGATGTTGATATGGATTTGTGGGTGTACCAGGAGAGATGGGATTAAAAATGAAGCTTTCGGGGACAAAGTGGGAGTGACCCTTATGGAGGACAAGATGCGGGAGTCGAGGCTGATGCTCCTGTCAGGAGGTGTGAGAGGTTGGCCATGGAGAGTTTGAGAAGAGGTCGAGGTAGGCCTAAAAAGTACTGGGGAGAGGTGATTAGACATGACATGGAGCTGCTTCAGCTCACTAAGGACATGACCCTTGATAGGAGGGTGTGGAGGTCGAGGATTAAGGTAGAAGGTTAGTGGGTAGTTTTTAGTTGTTATGATAGTCTTAGTAGCATGCATGTCCCTTCATATTCTTAAATTTTTATTATGTTATGTGTTTTTGTTCACCTAAGTTATTGTATTCCCTGTTGTTATTATTTGGTACTACTTATCTTTTATATCTCCCTTTTTCTTTTCTTTTCTCTTCCTTCCTTCTTTCTTCCTTCCTTGCTTTCCTCTTCTTCTTATTACCCTTCCTGAGCCGAGGGTCTATTGAAAACAGCCTCTCTACCTGCATTAGGTAGGGGTAAGGTCTGCGTACAAACTACCCTCCCTAGACCCCACCTGTTGGGATCATACTGGATTTTTTTTGTTGTTGTTGTTTTTGTTGTATCCCATGTTAGATGTTAAATCTATGATGGATCCATATAAATCTCATAGATATACGTTAGAATCACTTACCCCAAGCTTATAGAGGAAGGTCTAGGTTGAAACCCTTCAAACTCGAGCTCCCATGTCTCTAAAGTGGTGGAGAATGAAATAAAAGTCCACAAATACCATTTAAATGGTACAATATTTAATCTCCCACAGTGCTGACCGCATTTTTTTTGTGTGGTTCGCACTTCCAAGTTCTGCGGCTGCGATCCAAATTGTGCGGCCGCACTCAGTAGTAACTGCACTACCAGGCTTTAGTAAAATGATCATAAGATTTTGTACGAATGTCCAAATGAGAAATAATTTGATTTTTTAGAAACTAGACCCAAAAGTCTACAACTTTTAATTTTTGATCATCTTCAAATTCCTTATAGATTAAAAGATATAGGCTTCCGTAATCAGACCATCAACCTGCAGATTTCCCCCTACTGCGGTCCGCAAGTTTTCCACTGCCACCACACTCTTGGAGTTTGCGGACGCACATGGGCTTTGACTCAACACTTCAAAAACGTTCCCTCCGCATTTCAACTCTCCAGAACATCATCAAAGTGCCGAAAATCCCAAACTTGTTCGAAACTTAGCTGAAACACATCCGAGGTCCCCGGGACCCCATCCCAACATACCAACAAGTCCTATAACAGAATATGAACTTCGTTGAAGCCTCAAAATCTCATCTAAAAACATCAATTCAATGATTCACAACAAATTCAAGCCTAATGAAACTATGAACATTCGACTTCCAAAACTAACGCTGAATCATACCAAAACAACTCCGATTGACCTCAAATTTTGCACACAAGTCATAGATGACATGAAGGACCTATTCCAACTTTTGGAATCAGAATCTGACCCCGATATCAATAAAGTCAACTTTCGATCAAAATTCTCAACCTTCCAAACCTTCAACTTTCTAACTTTCGCCAATTCAATCCAAAATGACCTACGGACCTCCAAATCAATATCTGGACACGCCCCTAAGTCCAAAATCACCATACAGAGCCATTGGAACCATCAAAACTCCATTCCAAAGTCTTCTACAAAACTTAAACTCTGGTCAACTTTTTCAACTTAAGCTTCTAAGACAAGAATTATCATTCCAAACTAAATCCCGAATCATCCGAAATCCGAACTCGATCAGACAGGCAAGTTATAATACAAAATACAGAGCTACTCGAGACCTTAAGCTTCTAAATGGGATGCTAGTTCTTAAAATGACCGGTCGGATCGTTACAGTATTCGAGAAAAGAAAACAAATGAACATAGTAACTAAAAACTTTAAGTGAAATCATGAGAAGTTTTGACAGAGAAGAATTGACTAAGACCAATCTACGAGTTCAAACAAGTTTCAACTGTACTCATGTTTACCTATTGAGAACTGAAATTATAATATTTTCTAATCCGAGGGTGTCTCGGTGATTGAAGAGAGATGCTCATATATCATACAATATATAGATATAGGTTCAAAGAAGGTAATAGATAAAAAATAAAAAATAAAATTCGCTCACTCTCAACAAAGAAGTACTTCAAGCTACTGAAAATTGCCATAAGCTTGACTATCATGTGGTTCTCCACTAATATAAGAGTTTCTGAGTTGATATTGTGGAGGATTTTTGCAAGGTTGTAATGTAGGATTAGGGATGGGTAGGATACATATAGATAATAGTGACTCAAATTTCCTATAGACACTACACATTTCTTTTATCGCTTAAGTACAATCTCCTTTCATCTCATTTAAACAACAAACCTTTGTTTTGTTTCATCCCTTTCATATCCTTTTTAATAGAGTTGCAACATTTTTTTTGCTATTCTCTCTTTCTCTCTCTCTCTCTCTTTTTGTGAATTTCAAAAGTAACTATTTTTTTTTTAGTTCTCATGGTAACATCTCAAAAGATTGACAAATTCAAGTAATTATTCTTTCACCGGATCATTACATCTTACACCTAAGTTTTTACACTCAGATCAATCCTTAAAGTGCCCAAAAGGGAATTGCTTGAACAAATAACAAGTCATAACAACAAACATGCTAAGGGTTAAAGCTTGGCGACCAACAAAATAAGAGATAATTTATTTTGGCTCAGTTGGGCTAACTAGGGATAGAAATCATCAAGGCAGGTCTATAGGCTATGACTCAACAAAGAAGGCCTACTTTTATTTCTTAACTCAAAAATTTACATAGAATTTCGCCCCAAATCACATTCAAGGCAAGTTATAGATTTTCAAATAAGCAGAGAACTAGACAATATAAGATAATGACACAATAACTTGGGACCAACAAAAACTATGATTTCAATCACCGATAAGTAAATATGATCTTAGAAAAGTAATCATAAAACCCATGAATGGTACTTAATCGAATTCGTCTTTTCTAAGTCTCATGCTTTTCAAGTCAAATCAAGTTTAGCCAACTTATTTAGCAAAATACATTAAAACAACAAGTCCTAAAAAAATGTTCAGTTCAAAATATTACGACAATGGTAAAGAATCGAACAAGAAATCCATGGATGTACATGAAATAAGTTGCCTTAGTAATAAGGCAACTCAAATTTTATAATTTTCAGTTTTATTTTAAACTTTTGCTACAAACACATTTTTCAGTTGTAACATATACTTTTTTTTTACCTTTTTTTTTTCTTCTTTTACGGAGAAAAAAAAAGACTTAAAAGAAACACATATATAACAAACATATTCCTCTACCCCCATGTTTAAATAACATCATGTCCTCATGACAAGCAAATTAAAAGTAAAGGAGATTAAGGAGAAATTTTAGCCTTATCAACTTCTATCTCTTTAGCAAAAATTTTTATGTCCTAAACAATTCCCTCTGTTACAAATGAAATGATATTTTTCCCAATTAATAACCAAATTTGTCTCTTCACATCTTTTAAGCACCAAAATTAAATGATAGAGACAATCTTCAAACATCTTACCAAAAAGTGTGAAATCATCCATAAATTTCAAGAAACATTTCAGTCATATCTGAGAAAATTGTCGACATGCAACACGGAAATGTTCAGGAGCATTGCATAGTCCAAATGGCATTCTTCAATAAGTGTACGTACCTTAGAGGCATGCGAATGTGGTTTTATCCTGATCTTCCGGAGTAATTGATATCTGATTATACCCAGAATATCCATCAAGAAAACAGTAAAAACCATGGCCTGCAACTCTTTCAAGCATTTGGTCAATAAAAGACAAAGGAAAATGGTATTTTCTTGTGGCTTCATTAAGTCGTCTGTAATCAATACAAACTCTCCATCCTATGACTGTTCTAGTAGGTATGAGTTCATTATTTTTATTTTTTATTACTGTCATACCTCCTTTATTTGGTACTACCTGTATAGGACTTACCCAAGGACTGTCAGATATTGGATAAATGATATCTTTTGCTAGAAGTTTCACCACTTCTTTCTTGACGACTTCCTGCATTGCTGGGTTTAGTCTCCTTTGTGGTTGAACTATTGGATTATAATCATTCTTCATATCATGTGCATAGAAATAGCTGGACTGATTCCTTTGATGTCAACTATAGTCCACCCTAAGACTCTTTTGTGTTTTCTCAGGGCTCCAATCAGTATGGTTTCCTATTATATAGTCAAAGAAGATGAAATTATTACTGGAAATAATTCAAGTTCAAGAAACACATATTTTAAATGAGAAGGAAGATCTTTGAGCTCAATTGTTAATTGAACTCTTTCTTGTGAGCCTTTCTCATTTTCTGACTCTTTTTCTAGTATTTCAGCTTGTTCTCTAATTATGGGGTTATTATCACTTATGGAACCTGACCTAACCAAACATCTCTCCAATGAATCAATAATTAACTGATTATCTTTGTATTCATCTACAAGGTCATCTAGTAAGTCAATTTGAAAGCAAGATGATGATGACTCATACCCAGGAAATTTCATCATTTTTTGCATGTAAAAAATTACTCTTTCCTCTTCAACCCGCAATATTAATTGTCCTTGATGAACATCTATAATTTCTCTCCCTATTGCGAGAAATAGTCTACCTAAAATTAATGGTACCTCAGTATTTTCTTCCATTTCAAGCACTATAAAATCTACTGGGAATACAAATTTGTCAACTCTAACAAGGATATTTTTAATAATTCCTTTTGGTCTCGTAGTACTTTGATCAACTAACTGAAGAGACATACCAGTATCTTTCATTTCACCAAGTTCTAATTTCCTGAAAATTGAAGAAGACATTAGATTTTTTGAAGCACCCGAATTACATAACGCTTTTTCAAAGTGAGTACCTCCCATGGTACAAGGAATTGTATAACTTCCTGGACCACCAAATTTCTGTGGAAGCTTATTTTGAAGTATAACACTACATTTTTCTCTAAGCTTAGCCACTGAAACTTCTTCAAATTTTCTTTTACTTGACAAAATTTCTTGGAGAAATTTAGCATAAGAAGGGATTTGTGTCAAAGCATATGTGAAATGTATGTTAATGTAAAGTTGCTTCAAGATATCTAGAAACTTTGAAAACTGTTTGTCAAACTTTTCTCTTTTCATCTTTTGGGGAAAAGGGAGGTCCAGAGTGAGGACTTGTTATCAATTCATTATCTAGTATATTTTTTTCTTTACCCTCTTGTTCTCTTGGGAACTTAGATTCTGTTTTATTCTCACCTTCATTTAACTTTTCCATTTCTTGTGTCTTTCCTTCTCTATATGTGTATGGATCATCAAGAGCTTTACTTGACCATAAAGAGATAGCTCTGAGGTGTTCTTTTGAGTTTTTCTCAGTGTTTCTTGGTAGATAAGGGTGGAAAATAGACAGTTTGGGTTGAGTTTGGACGGGTCAAAATGGGCTAACTCAGTAAACGTGTCATTTCCCAACCCAACCCAACCCAAAGTCTACTTGGGCTAAGATGGCTGAGTCAAAATGGGCTAAACCATGGGTCGTAGCCCAACCCGTCCAACTTGACCCAACTTTCTTTTTTTATTTTTATTTTTTAATATATCTCTCATAAACATTCTCAACCAAATTTTTTCAATAAATCTTCAAGTGTAATATCTATACATATTATGTAATATTTACATGTGCTGTGTACTTTTACATACTAGTGGAGTGTCATGAAATATTAAATTTTATAATAACTCTAATTTTCTTTATGCCATTTTATGTACAAAGATTTTCTTCGGCTTTTGAATGTATACTATCACGACCCAAAATTCACTATAGGCCATGATGGCGCCCAACGTCGCCGTTGGGCAAGCCAATGGTGAACTACCAACTTAATTGTCCATTTTATTATTTTTGAAATTATGAATCTTGTTAGATAGATAGATCGATGCATAAAAAATTGTACATACATATGATTTAAGTAAAATATAAAGTAGAAGTGTCTCAATGATAGGAAAAATCATAATCAAATTCTAGAACACCACAAAACCCGGCGTCACAAGAGCATGAGCATCTACTAGGAACTACAATAACAAAACATCATCTGTCTGGAATAAAAGGTAGATAGGATAAAGTAAATAATTGTGATGGAAAGTCTATGTGTTGAAAATCGTGGTGTGGAATACAACTCACCATAGAGTACCCTCAGTAGCTGCGCCTCCGCGCCCAAGCAACCACCAAATGAACCTGTCAAATCCTACACATTTAGTGCAGAAGTGCAGCATGAGTATGTAAATCAACGTGTTCCCAGTAAGTATCTGTCCTAACCCTGAATAGGTAGTGACGAGAGGTCAACATTGACACTTACTAGTTGTCCATCAAATCAAATATAATAAAGTAGGCAAATATGAAATATGTTAGGTAACAATGAGTACATGTAAAGGCAAATAATACGGTCTATGGCTGAACAGTGAACACAAAGTCCTCAAACACTGGATACCTTTCAAATTGAGTACGTTATGGTCAACACCAAATCAATGGTCACATCTCAAGTTTGGAAAATTCATGAATACGCGGACTTCTTATCAAATATTTCGAAAGATTCTGCCGAGGCGAGCGACCCGATCCCATAAGAGTGGTTTTATGAATGTCGAGGAGAACGGCCCAATCCCATAAGAATTTGATACATGATACTGTCGAGGCAAAAGACCTGATCCCATAAGAGTGTAGTACCTCCGAGGTGAACAACCTGATCGTATAAGAATATGATACTAACGAAGCGAACGAACCGATTCCATAAGAGTGTGGTACTCCCGAGGCGAATGGCCCGATCCCATAAGAATATAATACAGACGAGGCCAACGGTACGATCCCATAAGAGTGTGGTACTGTCGAGGAGAACAACCCGATCCAATAAGAATATGATACTGCCGAGACAAACGACCCGATCCCATAAGAGTGTGGTACTGTCGAGGCAAATGACCCGATCCCATAAGAATATGATACTGCCAACGCGAACGACCCAATCCCATAAGAGTGTGGTACTACCGAGGTGAAAAACCCTATCTCATAAGAATATGATACTGCTGAGGCGAACATCCCGATCCCATAATAGTGTGTTACATGATACTGTCGAGGCGAACGACCCGATCCCATAAGAGTATATCATGAAGTCGCTGAGGCGAACGTCCCGATCCCATTAGAAGATGAAGCTTTTACGGATCTTTGACCCCACTCATGAATATAAGTGTGTGTTATGAGATTCAAGAAAACTTTTACATGGTTATGCACAATGCGGAAGAAATCAATGAGGGAAGTACAATTTCTACAGCTGAACAAGTAGCTTGTCAATTATCTAAAATAGAGAGTCCACTACTTTACGCGAGCCTAGTCTCAGGTCATAATGCGAATTAAAGAAATTGAACATGAAAGAATAACACAAACAATACAATTAAAGCATAGCATGAGTCTAAGTCTACCTGGACATAATCAGGATCTCTAACATACGCATGGACACTCGTCACCTCATACGTGCATAGCTCCCACAACATGTAGCACATAACAAATATAATATCTACGGGATAATTTCCCCCTCACAAGGTTAGACATGAGACTTACCTCGCTCAGAAATCCGATAACCAGCTTCAACGCTTTTCTAACACCTCAAGCCGATACCAAACGATCCAAAACTAATCAAACAACATGCAAACCAATCAAAATATACTCCAATACTCGTAATTTAACAATTAGAAATAAATTCTCAACTCCTCAAGATAAGTCAACAAAGTCAACCCCCAGGCCCACGCGTCCGGATTTCAAAAATTATCAAAAATAATTATTACCCATAACTTATATAGTTTATATTCCAAACATCATCCAATTTCGTCCATGAATTGACCCTCAAATCAAGGAATACTATCCCATAACTTTAGGGCTAAAAACCCCAATTTATACAATCCAAAATCATGGAAAAACATCAAATAAAGTTCAGATATTTACCCCCTTGTTGAGACGAGGACAACGCCATGAAAATCACCTCAAACGGATCTCTAAAACTCAAGATATTCTCAACTGTCCATTTAAAACACTCTCCAGGCGATTTTTGTTCTTCGCCTTCGCGGGACGTTCACGAAGAACAATTTTTCGCGTTGAAAATCATCCCAAATTTCCTTCTTCACATTTGCGGGACTTCCCTCGCATTCGCAAAGAACAAAGTGCGCACCAGAAATCAGCAATCTTTTCCCGACACAGAAATGGGCATAACTCTCTCATACGACCTTGAAATTCAACGATTCTTGTTGCTATGGTTTTGTAATTACGATAAGGATATAACAGTATAATCCAATCACAAACCAAAGGTAGTTTCTCATTATGGTGCCCTTTATGTCCAAAGAAACGACGTTGAAACATCAAATATGAGTGCAATACAGCCCAAACACATCCGAAACACATCCGAGGACCCCGAGACCCGGTCAATTATACAAACCAGTCTCAAAACATAAAACGAACCTACTCAAGGAATAAAATCACACCAAAAAACATCAAAACATGAATCGATGATCAAATCCTCCTTCACTTTCAAACATTCAAACTTCGACGTACGCATCCGAATTACACTTAAACATTCCGTAATGACGCCAAACTTTACGTAAAAGTCATAAATCATGATACAAACCTATTCCAAGTCTCACAACCCCAAATGGACATCGATAACACCAAAGTCCACTTCAAACCAAACTTAGGAAATTTTAAGAACTTCGAATTACCTACTTCCCACAATAAGCGCCGAAATGCTCCCGGACCACCTAATACTTAAGCCGAACATACGCCCAAGTCTGAAATTATCATACGAACCTATTGGAACCTTCAAATCCCGATTCCAAGGTCAGTTACATAAAATTCAAACCTTGGTCAACTTTTCCAACTTAAAGCTTCCGAATTGAGAATTTTCCATCCGAATCAACTCCGAACTTCCCGAAATTCAATTTTGACCACACGCACAAGTCATAGAACATGAAATGAAGCTACTCAAGGACTCAAACCATCAAACAACGTTCTAGAGATCAAAACGACCGGTCGTGTCGTTACATTCTTCTTTCATCCTCAAACGTGCCATGAACTGTTCCAGAGTTGTTCAAAATCACTGTTTGACACCTCGTGCACCTACCCCTTCCATTACAATCAACGCGAGCACATTAGCTTGATCCAGACTGATGATCCTCCCTATAACCTTAGCTAACAAGCCTTAGAACAAAATTCCATCATCTGGAATTCTTCACGAGACCTGATTCCAACATGTGAACACCGTAACAATCTCAACCCACTGTACCAAATAGGATCCTGCATCCATACTTAGATCACATAATTCATCGCACAGTTCGTATGTTCATGGTAACATCCTCCGACTACAATAGGTGCAGATTCACGAACCAGATGCCCGTAGTATATCCCATAACACATATAAACCCAATCTCAACCCTAACCATACTGAAACGAGGAAAGAGATGTGTATGAACTTATAACCACCCGTCAGACCAAAAACTCACGGAGTTTCTCCGCTCGACAAAAACCATTACCTCATTCTAAACTGAATAGTGACATTTTCTCTTTAATATACCTTACATAAATCCAATCGCACTAATTTCATGTCCAATAATATCGTCTCACCCAACACAAGTTTCTAAGGCAATAAGCCAACTCAAACACTAAATAAATCCTATATGGCGCCAACAATGCACTAACAAGCTACAACTCAAATATGACACACGAGGGAGAACGAACTATGGCAAAGAACTACCCAGCCCGTGTAACGAATAAAATGGCCAATAGATGCTATGAACCTTTCTTATAGATGAGGAAAAAGACACACAAAAATAATTATAGGTAACCATACTCAACATATCACTATTTCGGCGTGCAACCCGATCCACACATGATACCGTTGTGGCGTGCAACCCGATCAAAACGTCATACCCATGGTGGCATGCCACAAAATCCACACATAACAATCAATAAGGAGATACCCATCGAGCCAAAATGCTCATACCTATGGAATGCCCGAATATCTACCACAAGCACGCCAAGTGTATAAATACGACCCTAGGGAGACGGACAATGCCACGCGCTACAAAAACTCAAGCACGACTAAGGTGCAATAGAAACAAGCTACACTGGACCACAACACACGTGCGAATAATCAAAACTTATCACAACCCACATGGCATAATAGAGTATTACATAGGATAACTAACGACAAGGATACCTTCCAACGCCCGAAGAATCCTCCATAGGCAATGCTATGGTGAATGAACACATCCGACCTGATGTAAGGCATACATTCACATTAGATCTACTAACAAACCTCAAGCTGATTATGATCATCCTATACTAGGCCAATAACCTTTCAAGGACCCACAATATAACGACCCGACCGGTGGTTTTGAGAAATTAAAATCCGTTCAGTGGAATAAGGTCTTGAACAACTTCACTTTGTATATATCGACCTGCGTGCGTGGTTGGATACAGTTACCGGATAATCCGGAGTCGAATTGAGAGAAAAATTTCTATTTTTGAAACTTAAGTGATGGAAGTTGATCGGAGGTTTGACTTTTGAGTAAACATCCTCGGAATGAGTTTTGGGTGAAGCCAACAACTTTGTATGATGATGTTGGACTTAGGCGCACCTCCAGAATTGGGTTTGGAGGTCCATAGAGTAATTTGTGGTAATTCGGCGAAAGTTAGAATTTCGGCGATTTCGGTCGATAGGTGAAATTTTGATATCGGGCTCGGAATGGAATGTAGGTCAGTTGTGTCATTTGTAACTTGTATGCAAAATTTTGGCTTCATTCCGGGTTGAGTTGATAGGTTTCGGCACGAGTTTTGATATTTGAAGATTTGAAAATTCATAAGTTTGATTTTTGGGTTGATTCGTCATTTTAGTGTTGTTTTATGTGATTTGAAACCTCGAGCGAGTCCGTGTTAGGTTATATCCTTGTGTACGCGAGGCGACGAGTGCGCACGCGGGTTTATATAACCTAACATGGACTCGCTCGAGGTTTCAAATCACATAAAACAACACTAAACCGACGAATCAACCCAAAAATCAAACTTATGAATTTTTAAATCTTCAAATATCACAATATTCAAGTCATGGAAGTCATTTATTGGGGAAGTATATTTGGAAATCATGTATTTTGAAGGAAACTATGTTTTAAAGATTCCTCTTTCCAAAATATATATATATATGTATTCGGAGAAAGTATGTTTCAAGGAAATTCTCTATTTTTAAATAATTATATTTAAAGCTTTCAATATAAACTTACGATTTAAAGGTTTTCACTCGAAGGTTTGACCAATTTAGTGGGTTGTTGGCTAAGGCCTGATGTGGAATACTAATGTAGTGCTGAGTTACTGGTGTTCTTATTGTGTTGTGATATTCCAGTTCTGGCTTGTATCTTTGTCTATCATTTCTGTGTATTATTTTGTTGTTCTGTTGTTGTTTCTGCATTTCCTTCCGCCTTGTAAATGTTTTGTTATTTGCTATATTGTGTAGTCATTAGATAGATGTCATATTCTGCCATTTCTATATTTATGTCTGTTTAGCTTTTAGACCGGTGTTTTGACTAGTCCTCGTCACTACTTCACCGAGGTTAGTCTTGATACTTACTGGGCACTGCTGTGGTGTGCTCATACTACACTTTTGCGCATTTTTGTGTGCACATCCAGGTAATTGTTGTTAGTAGCTGTGCGGATCATTGCCGAGGAGACTCAAGGTAACCTGCTGCTGCATTCGCAGGCTTCAGAGTCACCTTCCTGTTTTTATTCAACTGTTCTTACTATTTCTAAATAGTTGTATTTAGGAGTTGTAGCTAAACGTAGAGCTTATGACTTATATTACCGGGTTTTGGGAAATTGTAAATTTTGTCAAGATTCTATATCGAGAGCGTTGGATTTTCCTTTATTATTGTTGTTATTTAGTAAATGTTAGGCTTACCTAGTCCCTAGGACTAGGTGCCATCACGACACCCAACGGAGGGAGATTTGGGCCGTGACACACAATGAACCTATTCATGAGACATACGAGCACTCATCAAATCCGGAACAACTCTCACAATCCGCAATCAAAGGAATAATGCGCCTCTCAGTCATAACCTCTCCCATTGGCGACAATACCAAAATCTCCATACCTTTTTTCAATCTCTAACAATCGAATGACTAACAGGTCACACTTATATGATCTTCCCGTGGGATATACTCCCTTAACCTTTCGCACCGGGTAGCAAAATATGAACATCTATAGCCATCGACCATGCTATGTATGTAATGCCAATTAAGAATCCACAAACCAATGCACAATGACTCTTCCACAAAACTCTATCCTTAGGCGACATTAAGATAATGCCAACTTACTCTAAACATCTGAATCCTTCCCCCTCTCCTCCGAACTCGTGAGGTCCTTATAAAACCGAATTGTAACCTTGATCATCAACTTCCAATCTCCATGCCGCTTACTGCACCTATCATGCCGCTACGCGAATTTCATCATAACCCCTGAATCACTAGTAGAATAATCACTAGTAGAATAACCACTTCATCAACTAGAACCCCTTTCACCCAACTCATTTCAGAAGAACAATTGTAACATGCAACCAAATTCTCATAACCGCAGAACCATGCTGATTCAAGCCAGTAACTGATTCAAATTTTCCCCAATTTACTCTTGACTTGACCTTGGAATAATTTTCCTATTCAAACACATAACAGACCTCAAACAACACTCATCCTAAGTGATCCAAATCATGAGATCACATCATCCCGATACCCATAAGCCATCGCAAACCCTCCTCGTGCACTCCATCGTATCTCCAACTGATACACCCACTCTAAAAGACCTCTTGCGAATCCAAAGCTGTTTCTCCTACTTCTCTAACACTGCACCGTAGACCCGATGATAACATAGAAATTCCCCAAGTATTCTTCACACTCTGCTGCAAAACCTAGTCCTCAGCCATGTACCGAACCCAAAATCTTTAAACACCACACTTTAATTCTTGAACCCACTAGGACCATTGTCAAGAGTCACCCACTCTGACTTGATCCTGAGCACATACCCAACCACTTGTGCTCCGTTATCATATGAACACTTTCGAATAAGAAACCAGATTAATTCTTTTCCTTGTATATCACATCGACTAGAAGCATAAACTCTGAGTCATCCCAACACCTGCACATGAATGGATAAGGAGGGAGGTAACACATATTCCTCAAGTCCTTTGCCCGAATTACCCCTGAGGTTTCCTTTCCTTAGTCATAATTAGTCTACCAATGCACCGTCAATCAGAAAATGCACAGGCACGTCACTACGTGACCCAATCGTAAATGGTGGGCTCCCCCATATAACTTTACGCTCTCAATCACATAGATCCAGACTCCACAACGACCTCTTCTGCCCAGTTACCATGATCCCACACTGTTGCTTGGCCTAAATCCTCATAAGTTCTTGTTGCACCAATCATAACACATCTTGAATTATCATCCACCATCGAACGCTCAATCCTTTAACAGTCTCACCATTTTCTTCAAGCGATCCAATCTCACATCGCAGTACAAGCATACCATGTTGGGCCGAAAGTAAATTCTTCGTAGGAACCTCATCAAAACAACACAACTGCTAACCCGCTCACAAGAGATAGCCCACATGTGTAACCTCATATCGACCTCCTCCAACGTCATTGCTATGGTTACATCCATCATGAAATCAGCTAACCTTCCTGGGTCCACACTGGTCCGCCTGTCGTAAGAATCCCTTCAATTCTTAAAATCACCCGAAGGTCCAACGACATGTTGGAAACTCGAAGCAGTAATGTACCCAAGACAATGATCAAATACCTTATTTTTTCCTGCACTCAATCAAGCCTTCCTTGTCACTTTCAAAATTCGTAAGTGTAGAAACTACCTCAGAAATCATCTCCCTCGAACCATGAACACTAGAAACATCGACTCGATCCTGAAGTCGCAACACACAACCATCTATGCTACCTTCCTCTTAGGTTCCATCTCACAACACCGTGCCCTGAGGCAACAAATGAAGACCGACATACCAATGAGTCTAAATGCATTCAATCAAGGACGACGTCACCACAATATTAACAAGATTTCCACCAAATTTTGAGGTATCAAGTCTGGACCGTAGGCAATACCATCATTGGGATGAAAAGACAGAATATTCCTTCACAAGGCAACGTTAATTGTCAGCCCACATTCGTAGGGAAAAACATCCTCTACCGCATCTGTAGCATCTTCACAACTCGTCGACGCCAATTGGCAACAAGCACTCCACACCGTATAAGAATGAGTAGGAAGGAAATGAAGGCATAAGATCCAATATAATAAAATTGCACGATGAGGAATCAAGAAGGGAAGTGATCCTAACATCCTTGTATCCCCTCTGATACCAAGCTGTCACGATCCAAAACCCACTATAGGTCATGATGGCGCCCAACGTAGCAGTTAAGCAAGCTAACGGTGAACTACCAACTTAATTGTTCATTTTATTATATTTGAAATCATGAATCTTATTAGATAGAGAGATCGATGCATAAAAAATTGTACATATATATGATTTAAGTAAAATATAAAGTAATAGTGTCTCAATGGTAAGCAAAGTCATAAACAAATTCTAGAACACCCCAAAACCCGGTGTCACAAGTGCATGAGCATGTACTAGGAAGTACAATAACATAAAATCATCTGTTTGGAATATAAGATAGACGAGATAAAGTAAATAATTGTAGTGGAAACTCTGTGTGTTGCGAATCATGGTGTGGAATACAACTCACCATAGAGTCCCCTCAGTAGTTGTGCCTCCGCGCCCAAGAAACCACCAAATGAACTTGTCAATCCTGCACATTTAGTGTAGAAATACAGCATGAGTACGTAAATCAACGTGTACTAAGTAAGTATCTAGCCTAGCCCCGAAGAGGTAGTAATGGGGGGTCAACATTGACACTTACTAGTGGTCCAACCAATCAAATATAATAAAGTAGGGAAATATAAAACATGGTAGGTAAAAATGAGTACAAGTAAAGGCAAATAATACGGTCTACGGCTGAACAGTGAGAACAAAGTCCTCAAACACTAGATACCTCTCAAATGGAGTACGTAATGGTCTACACCAAATCAACAGTCACATCTCATGTTTGGATAATTCATGAATACACGGACTTCATATTAAGTATTTCGTGCGATTCTGCCGAGGCGAGCTGCCTTATCCCATAAGAGTGGTTTTATAGAAATGCCGAGGCAAATGGACCAATACCATAAGAATACATGATATTTCCGAGGAGAACGACCCGATTCCATAAGAGTGTAGTACCACCGAGGCGAAAAACCTGATCCTATAAGAATATGATACTGTCGAGGGGAACGGCCTGATCCCACAAGAGTGTGATACTGCCGAGACGAACAACCCGATTCCATAAGAATATGATACTCCTGAGGTGAATGACCCGATACCATAAGAGTATGGTACTGTCAAGGAAAACGAACGGATCCCATAAGAATATGAAACTTTTATGGGTATTTGACCCCACTCACGAATATACCTGTGACTTATGAGATTCGAGAAAACATTCTGATGGATATGCATTACGTGGAAAAAATCAGTAAGGGAAGTACAATTTCCACGGCTGAACAAGTAGCTTTTCAAGTATCTAAAATAGCGAGTCCATTACTTTATGCGAGTCTAGTCTCAGGTCATAATGCGAATTAAAGCAATTATAACGACCCATACGGTCTTTTCAAGAGTTGTAGCCCCCTTCCCCTTTTTTCTACTTATTTTGTGCTTTAATATTATTTTATGGCTTACCAGGTTAGTTGGTTCAGATCCGGAAGGTCTTCGAAGTGAATTGAGACACTTAATCTCATAACTGAAAACTTAAGTTGAAAAAGTTGATCGAATGTTGACTTATATGTAAACGACCCTAGATTTGAATTTTGATGGTTCCCTTAGCTCCGTTGGGTGATTATGGACTTAGTTGAGTGTCTAGATTTTGATTTGGAGGCCCGTAGTGGAATTAGCCTTGAAATGTCGAAGTTTGAATTTCTGGAAAAATTTGACCGAGGGAGGACTTTTTGATACCGGGGTCGGATTTCGATTCCGGAAGTTGGAATAGGTACATGGTGTCATTTTGACTTGTGTGCAAAATTTGGGGTCAATCGGACGTGGTTTATAGGTTTCAACATCGTTTGTAAAAATTGGAAGTTTCAAAATTTATTAGGCTTGAATCTATGTGCGATTCGTGTTTTTGATGTTGTTTGAGGTGGTTTGAAGGTTTGATTAAGTTCATATAATGTTATGGGACTTGATTGTATGTTTGGTTGAGGTCTTGGGGGCGTTGAGTGAGTTTCGGATGGTTGGTAGATAATTTTTGGACTTGGCATGTTGGTTCAAGATTCCTTGTTTTCACTGGTTCTGGTTTCTTCTTATGCGTTCGCGAGAATGGTCTCGCGTTCGCGAAGTGTACCTGGATGCCGAGGAAGATTTATTCTTTGCATTCGTGAAGAAGAGGACACATTCGTGAAGGTTTGGGAGGAGAGTGCACCGCGAACGCGAGATAGGTGACACATTCACAAAGAAGAGAAAAGGCAACTGGGGACCCCATACATTTGGTCTACGCGTTCACGGAGGTGATGTCGCTTTCGTGATGAGAGGGGTTAGTAAAGGTTTGCATTCGCGAGTGGTTGTTCACGTTCGCGTAGAAAGGATTTTTGTTCAGAGGCAATTTGTGCTTCACGAACGCGACGGTGCTTCCGCCTTCGCGAATGAGGCGTACCTGGGCAGGGTAAAAGTTTCAAAAATGAGGGTTTCAAGTTCATAACTTAAAATTGATTTGGGAGCTCGGTAGATGGCGATTTTTGGAGAGATTTTCACGTGGGTGTTTAGGGTAAGTGATTCCCATCTAATTTTGGTTAATTTCCATGATTAAGCCTTTGACTCCATCATTTAAATTGTGATTTGGGGTGGAAAATTGGGGAAAATGAAGAAAAGTTCTTAGGCTAGATTTTGAGGCTTTGAATGGGATTTTGATATCAGATTTGAGTAAATTTGGTATGGTTGGACTCGAGGGTGAAAGCTTCTGGATTGTTTTTGATTTTTGTCGAATTCCAAGACGTGGGGGCCGGGTTTGAACCAATTTCGAATTTTTGAGTTATAACTTAGTAATTTCTTGTAAAATTGATCCCTTTAGCCCGTTTTGATTGTATTATACTGTTTGTGGATAGATTTGGGTCATTTGGAGGCCGATTTGCGAGGCAAAGTCATATTGGAGTAGGGATTTTCTCAGGTTGAGGTAAGTAATACTTCTAAACTTGGCTATGAGGATTCGAAACCCCGAAATATGTGTTATATGATTGGTGTTGAGGTGATGCACATTCCAAGTGACGGGCATGCACCATGAGAATTGTAATCTGGTCAATTTAATGGCACTGTATAGTGGACTTATCTTGTTGATGTCCGTGTTTTCATCATGTAATAAAGTAATCAAGTTGTTAATCATGTTTAGGCTATATGCCAGTACTGTTGGGATCCATATTGGTCGTTTCTTGCTGTTGTCTTATTGATTTTATAGATATTTCGTACTCAGTCATATTCATTCATTTCACATCATATCTCAGTCTTTATGGTTATTTATTGATGCATGATATCCTTATTTTCGGGCTAGTTTCATTGACATTGTGAGCCTGTGAGAGAGATTGGAAAGATTGATGACTGAGTGAGGCTGAGGGTCTGATTATGAGTGACATTTATGGTATCGGGCTGCACACCGTAGCGGTTATACTGATTTATGATAGCGCTTGGGCTGAAGGAGCCCCTCCAAAGTCTGCACACTTCCCAGTGAGCGCAGTTGATTATATTGAGTGATGGATCTTCCCTGGACATGGATCATGTCCGAAGCATTTATATACCTGGGGATGGATCTTACCCACGGGCTGGATTGGCCCTACTCAGTACTAGGTGACCGAAGGTCAGTTAATGTATATATTCTGAGATGTATCTTCCCTTGGCCGGATTGGCCATATACAGTACATAGTGATTGAGCATTTGAGAGTGTGAACCTTTTAGGCGGTCCGCATGGTGCATCACATACAACATGTGCATTGGCATGCAGAAGTGGATGATTTATATTCGTTGTATCATTCAGATTTGATCAATCTTATTGTATTGAGTTTAATTATTGAACTTGAAAACATGCCTACGTTTCTGCACTGTTAATTCTTTAATGAACTGTATCAGTTGAGTTTGTCACTACTTTCATCCCAAAGTTTGGATTTGTTACTTATTGAGTTGGTTGTACTCACGCTACACCCTGAACCTCATGTGCAGATCCAGGTGCTTCCGGTCACAGCGGCTACTGAGTGTGGAGTTAGTATCTCGGGAGACTATCGAGGTAGGTGCATGATGTTCATATACCTTGACCCTCCTTCATTATCTTTACTTGTATTTCAATTTTTTTTTACTCTTTAGACATTGCATTAGACTATCTTCCATTGTATATGTTCAAGTAATTGGCGACATTCCGATTTTGGGAGAGATTGTATTGGGTTGTGTATTCAAATATTAAGTGCTTCCGTATTTTTCAAATCTTTTGGTTATGTTGAAATATTTGAGTAATTGGCTTGCCTAGTTCCACGATAGGCGCCATCACAATGGTTGGTTTTGGGTCGTGACAAGTTGGTATCAGAGCCTAGGTTAAATATGTCTCACGAGTCATGAGAAGGTTTAGTAGAGTCTTGAGGATCGATACGGAGACGTCTGTACTTATCTATTGAGAGGCTGCCGATGGTATGGAGACGTCTACACTTATCTATCGAGAGGCGCCATCAAAATGGATTTGGTTTTCCCGGTAACTAAACTTCTGTTATTTTATTCTCTCACAGATGGTGAGGGCACGTACTACCGGACATGATGGGCAGCTACCAGTACCACCAGTTAGGGCCGCGAGAGGCGAGGTCGTGGTAGGGGCAGGGATACAACTCGTACAGCAGCTAGGGCAGCACCTGCAGACCCACCAGTCACCCCAGCCTGGGAGCAGGTACCAGATACACTTAAGCCTGTGGGGCCAACTCAGGCACCAGCTGCGCCCATCGTGATTCTAGGCCTTCAGGAGGCCTTAACTCAGATTCTAACCGTGTGTACCACTCTTGTTTAGGTGGTCACTATTCCGGCCTTAGCAGCCACTTCTCAGGCTGGGGAAGGTACTCAGACTCACGCCGCTCGTACACCCGAGCAGGTGATGCATGGACTCCAGTCACCGGGGGCACTACTAGCCCAGTCGGCTGCAGCTGCCTAGGCCCCGGTAGTCCCTGTTATGGCTGATGATGAATATAGGAGACTTAGAAATCCATCATTTAGTGATGTTGAGTTAGAGGATGCTCAGGGCTTTCTGGATAAGTGCGAGCGGATGCTTTGGACAACGACTATTCTGGTGACCACTGGGGTCTCGTTCATTACTTTTCAGTTTTCTAGGGTTACCTTCAGATGATGGGAGGATTATGAGAGGCGCGGGCCAGTCGGTGCAACACCACTTACATGACAGGAGTTCTCCATTCTCTTCTTGGAGAAGTTTGTGCCGCAGTCTCGCAGAGAGGAGCTGCGTAGACAGTTTGAGTAGTTACATCAGGATGGCATGCCTGTGACGCAGTACGAGATAAGGTTTTTTGAGTTGGCTCGTCATGTAGTTTGGTTGGTTCCTACTGATAGGGAGAGGATTCGGAGTTTCATCGATGGCCTCACATATCAGTTTCGATTGCTTATGACTCGGAAGAGGGTATCTAGTGCTACTTTTGATGAGGTGGTCGACATTGCTTAGCAGATAGATATGGTTCGAAGTCAAGAGCGGGATGAGAAGGAGGCCAAGAGGCCTCGTGGACCGAGTGGTTTCGTGGTGTTCCTTCTGAGTATTAGTTCCACCATGACAGGGGTCGTCCTTATAGGCATGCTCAAACGGCTCGTCCAGTTCATCGTGGTGCATTCTTGGGGCACGTGGTGTCCAGTGAGGGTATTCAGGTGGATCTGAAGAAGATAGAGGCGGTTCAGAGTTGGCCCAGACCGTCCTCACCTACGGAGATTTGGAGTTTTCTCAGCTTGGACGGTTATTATTGTCACTTTGTTTAGAGTTTCTTGTCTATTGCATCGCCCTTGACCAAATTGACCCAAAAGGGCACTCCTTTCAGGTGGTCGGATGAGTGCGATGAGATCTTTCAAAAGCTCAAGACTGCCTTGACCACAACTCCAGTTCTATTTTTTCCTTCAACTTAAGGATCTTATACAATATATTGTGATGCTTCTCAGATCGATATTAGGTGCGTCTAGATGCAGGAGGATAGAGTGATTGATTACATTTCATGGCTGTGGAAGCCTCATGAGAAGAACTACCATGTTCATGATTTGGAGTTAGCTGACATCATTCATGCATTGAATATTTTGAGGCATGATCTCTACGATGTATCTTATGAGGCTTTTACGGATCATCGGAGCCTCCAGTACTTGTTCAAGCAGAAGGATCTAAATTTGGGGTAGAGGAGATGGCTGGAGCTGATAAAGGACTATGATATCACCATTTTATATCACCCCGGGAAGTCCAATATGGTGGCCGATGCCTTGAGTAGAAAGGTAGTGAGTATAGGTAGCTTTGCATTTATTCCCGTTGGTGAGAGACCACTTGCAGTTGATGTTTCAGGATTTGGCCAACCAGTTCGTGAGATTGGACATTTTAGAGCCCAACCGGGTTCTATATTGTGTGGTTTCTCGGTCTTCCTTATATAATCGCATCAGAGAACGTTATTATGATGATCCCCATTTGCGTGTCCTTAAGGACACGGTTTAACATGGTAACACCAGATATGTGACTATTGGGGATGATGGGATACTGAGGATGCAAGGTCAGATTTGTGTGCCCAATGTGGATGGGCTACGAGAGTTGATTCTTGAAGAGACCAACAGTTCGTGATATTCTATTTATCCGAGTGCCGCGAAGATGTATCAGGACTTGAGGCAGTACTATTGGTGGAGGAGAATGAAGAAGGACATACTGGGGGTTTGTAGCTTGATGCCTTAACTGTTCAGCAGGTGAAGTATGAGCATCAGAGACCGGGTGGATTGCTTCATAGGTTAGAGATTCCAGAGTGGAAGCGGGAGCGGATCACTATGGATTTCGTAGTTGGGCTTCCACAGACTTCAAGGAAGTTCGATGCTATTTGGTGATTGTGGATCGGCTGACCAGGTCTGTGCAATTCATTCCAGTTGGTACTAATTCTTCAGAGCTGTTGGTTGAGATTTACATCCGGGAGATTGTTCGCCTTCACGGTGTGCCAGTTTCCATCATTTTAGATCGGGGCACGTAGATTACATCACAGTTATGGAGGGCGGTACAGCAATAGTTGGCACCCAGTTTGAGTTGAGCACAATATTTCACCTCAGAAGGACGGACAGTCCGAGCGCACTATTAAGATATTGTGGGACATGCTACGCATTTGTGTCATTGATTTGGGGGTTCTTGGGATCAGTTTCTTCCACTCGCGGAGTTTACCTACAACAACAACTACCAGTCGAGTATTAAGATGGCTTTGTATGAGGCTTTGTATGGGAGACGGAGTAGATCTCCGGTGCGTTGGTTTGATCCAGGGGCGGCTAGGCTATTGGGTACTTAATTGGTTCAGGATGTAGTAGACAAGGTTAAATTGATTCAGGAGCGACTTTGCACGACGTAGTCCAGACATAAGAGTTATGGCAATAGGAAGGTCTGTGATGTTGCTTACATGGTTGGGGAGAAGGTCCTACTGAAGGTTTCACCCATGAAGGGTGTTATGAGGTTCATAAAGAAGGGAAAGTTGAGCCCTCGGGTCATTGGGCCGTTTGAGGTGCTTCGGAGAATTAGGGAGGTGGCTTATGAGCTTGCCTTGCCACCTAGTTTGTCGGGTGTGCATCCACTATTTCATGTTTCCATGATTCGAAAGTATGTTGGTGATCTATCTCATGTTTTGAATTTCAGCACGGTTCAGTTGGATGGTGATTGGACTTATGATGTAGAGTCGGTGGCCATTTTGGATCGGCATATTCGAAAGTTGAGGTCAAAGGATATAACTTCAGTAAAGGTGCAGTGGAGAGGTCAGCCCGTGGAGGAGGCTACTTGGGAGACTGAGTGGGAGATGTGGAGAAGATATCTACGCCTATTTGAGACTCCTGGTATGTTTCTAGACCCGTTCGAGGACGAACATTTGTTTAAGAGGGGGAGGATATAACGACCCGCCCGGTCATTTCGAGAGTTGGCCATGTTCCCTTATTTACTACTCTTTTTGTACTTTACTGTTATGTTATGGCTTACCAGGTTAGTTGGTTCGGGACCGGAAGGATTTTAGAGTGAATTGAGACACTTAGTCTAATAATTGAAAACGTAAGTTGAAAAAGTTGACCGGATGTTGACTTATGTATAAACAACCTCAGATTTGAATTTTGATGGTTCCGTTAGCTCCTTTGGTGATTTTGGACTTAGGAGTGTGTCCAGATTGTGATTTGGAGACTCGTAGTGGAATTAGGCTTGAAATGACGAAAGTTGAATTTTTGGGAAAATTTGACCAGGAGAAGACTTTTTGATATCAGGGTCAGATTTTGATTCCGGAAGTTAGAGTAGGTATGTGTTGTCGTTTCTGACTTATGTGCAAAATTTGGGGTCAATTGGACGTGGTTTGATAAGTTTCGACGTCGTTTGTAGAAATTAGAAGTTTTAAAGTTCATTAGGCTTGAATCTATTTGCAACTCATGTTTTTGATGTTGTTTGAGGTGGTTTGAGGGTTCGACTAAGTTCGTATGATGTTATGGGACTTGATGATATGTTTGGTTGAGGTCTCGGGTTCATCGAGTGAGTTTTAGATGGTTGGCAGATCATTTTTGGACTTGGCATGTTGGCTGAAGATTCCTGGTTTTTGCTGGTTCTGGTTTCCTCCTACACGTTCGCGAGAATGGTCTCGCGTTCGTGAAGTGTACCTGGATGATGAGGAAGTTTGTTCTTCGCGTTCGCGAAGAAGAGGACGTGTTCGTGAAGGTTTGGGAGAAGAGTGCACCGCGAACGCGAGATGGGTGACGCGTTCACGAAGAAGAGAAAAGGAAACTGGGGACCCCATACATTTGGTCTACGCGTTCGCGGAGGTGAGGTCGCATTCGCGATGAGAGGGGTCAGTAAAGGTTTGCTTTCACGAGTGGTTGATCTCATTCGCGTAGAAGGGATTTTTTGTCAGAGGCAATTTGTGCTTTGCGAACGCGAGGGTGTTTCCGCCTTCGGAAAGGAGGCATACCTGGGTTGAATAAAAGTTTAAAAAAGGAGGGTTTTGAGTTTATAACATAAAATTGATTTGGGAGCTCGGTACAAGGCGATTTTTGGAGATATTTTCACGTGGGTGTTTGGGGTAAGTGATTCCCATCTAGTTTTGGTTAATTTCCATGATTAATCCTTTGATTCCACCATTTAAATTGTGATTTGGGGTGGAAAATTGGGGAAAATGAAGAAAAGTTCTTAGGCTAGATTATGAGGTTTTGAATGGGATATGATATCAGATTTGAGTAAATTTGGTATGGTTGGACTCGTGGTTGAATGGGCTTCCGAAATTTTGTGACTTTTGTTGGATTTTGAGACGTGGGCTTGGGGGCCGGGTTTGAGCCAATTTCGGATTTTTGAGTTATAACTTAGTAATTTCTTGAAGAATTGATTCCTTTAGCCCGTATTGATTGTATTGTACTGCTTGTTGCTAGATTCAGGTCATTTGGAAGCCAAGTTGCGAGGAAAAGGCGTAATAGAGTAGGGATTTTCTTGGGTTAAGGTAAGTAACACTTCTAAACTTGACTCTGAGGGTTCGAAACTTGACTCTGAAGGATTTGTTGTTGAGGTGACGCACTTGCCAAGTGATGGGCGTGCACCGTGAAAATTGTGACCTGGTCGATCCCATGGCACTGCATAGTGTACTTATCTTGTTGATGTTTGTGTTTTCATCATGTGATAAAGTAATTAAGCTGTATCATGCTAGAGATCATGTTTAGGCTATATGCCGGTACTATTGGGACCCATATGGGTTGTTTCATGTTGTTGTCTTACTGATTTTATTGATATTTCCTAGTCAGTTATATTCATTCAATTCACATCATATCTCAGTCTCTGTGGTTATTTATTGATGCATCATATTATTGTTTTTGGATTAGTTTCATTGACATTGTGAGCCCGTGAGAGAGAGTAGAGAGATTAATGAGTGAGTGAAGGCGAGGGCATGATTATGAATGGCATTTATGGGATCGGGCTGCACGCCGCAACAGTTATACTGATTTATGATAGCGCTTGGGCTGAAGGAGCCCCTCTGGAGTCTTCACACACCTCTAGTGAGCGCAGTTGATTATATTGAGGGATGGATCTTCCCTGGACATGGATCTCGTCCGAAGCATTTATATACCTAGGGATGGATCTTCCGCATGGGCTGGATTGGCCCTATTCAGTACTGGGTGACCGATGGTCAGTTGATGTATATATTCCGGGATGGATCTTCCTTGGGCCAGATTAGCCATATACAGTATTGAGTGATTGAGCATTTGAGAGTGTGAGCCTATGAGGCGGTCAGCATGGTGCATTGGCATGTAGAAGTGGAGGAGTTATATTCTTTGTATCATTCAGATTTGATATATCTTACTGTATTGCGTTTAACTGTTGAACTTGAAAGCATGCCTATGTTTCTGTACTGTTATTTCTATAATGAACTGTACCGGTTGAGTTCATCATTACTTTCAGTCCAAAGTTGGGATTTGTTACTTATTGAGTTGGTTGTACTCACGCTACACCCTGCACCTCGTATGCAGATCCAGGTGCTTTCGGTCACGACGGCTGTTGAGTGTGGAGTCAGGATCTCGGGAGACTATCGAGGTAGCTGTAAGACGTTCGTAGACCTTGACCCTCCTTCATTATCTTTACTTGTATTTTAGTTTCTTTACTCTTTAGACATTGTATCAGACTATCTTCCGTTGGAGATGCTCATGTACTCGGTGACACCCCGATTTTGGGATAGATTTGATTGGATTGCGTATTTATTTCTGTTTTAAAAGGTTTTCCTTAAATATTAACTGCTTCCATATTTTTCAAAGCTTTTGGTTATGTTAAAATAGTTGAGTAATTGGCTTGCCTAGTACCATGATAGGTTCCATCATGACAGTTGATTTTGAGTCGTGACAACAATTGAATAGGCAAAAATAACACAAATCATACAACTAAAGCATGGTGTGAGTCTAAGTCTACCCCGACATAATCAGGAATTCTATCATATGCACGTACATTTGTCACCTCATACGTGCGTAGCTCCCAAAACATGTAGCACATAACAAATATAATACCTATGGAGTAATTTTCCCCTCACAAGGTTAGACATGAGACTTTCCTTGCTTCGAAATCCGAACCGGCTTCAACACCTTTCTAACACCTCAAATTCCAAACGATTATAAACAATTCAAACAACGTGCAAACCAATCAAAATATACTCCAATACTCGTAATTTTACAATTAGAATAAATTCCCAACTCCTCAAGAAAAGTCAACAAAGTCAACCCCCGAGCCCACGCGTCCGAATTTCAAAAATTTATTGAAAATAATTATTACCCACAAATTATATAGTTTATATTCCGAGTATCGTCCAATTTCGTCCATCAATTAACCCTCAAATCAAGGATTTACCATCTCATAACTTTGGGGCTCAAAATCCCAAATTTCTAAAAATCCATACATGGATAAAAATGATAATAAACAAAAATAATCATGGAAAAATATCAAAATAAAGGTATGATATTTACTCCCTTTTTTAGACGAGAACAACACCGCAAAAATCACCTCAAACGGAGCACTAGAACTCAAGATATGCCCAAAATACTAAACTGCTCGGTCTGTCCATTTAAAACACTGTCCAGGCGATTTTTATTCTTCGACTTCGCGGGACACCTTCGCATTCGTGAAGAGAAATTTTTCATGTTGACCAGTCAACCCAAATTTTCTTCTTCGCGTTCGCGGGACCTCCCTCGCGTTCGTGAAGAACAATGTCCGCACCAGAAACCAACAGTCTTTTCCAACACGAAAATTGGCATAACTCTCTCATATGAACTCGGAATTTGCCGATTCTTGTTGCTATGGTTCTGTAATTATGATAAAGATATAATGATTCAAACAAATTACAAATCAAATATATTTTTCTTAATATGGTACCCTTTATGTCCAAAGAAACGATGTTGGAACATCAAATAAGAGCACGATATAACCCAAGCATATCTGAAACACACTCGAGGCCCCCGGGACCCTGTCCAATTATACAAACAGTCCCAAAACATAATACGAACCTATTCAAGGCCTCAAATCACACTAAATAACATCAACATCATGAATCAATGATCAAATCCTCTTTTTAATTTTCAAACATTCAAACTTCGACGAACGCGTCCGGATTACACGTATACATTCCGGAACGACGCCAAACTTTACGTACATGTCAAATCATGATACGAACCTATTCCAAGGCTCAGAACCCCAAACGAACATCAATAATACCAAAATTCACTTCAAACCAAACTTAAAAAAATTCTAATACCTTCGAATTGCCAATTTCCACAATTAGCGAAATGCTCCCGGACCACCCGATACTCAACCCGAACATAGAGCCCTAGTCCGAAATTATCATACGAACCTATTGGAACCTTCAAATTATGATTCCGAGGTCATTTACTTAACAGTCAAACCTTTGTCAAATCTTCCAACTTAAAGCTTCCGTTTGGAGAATTTTCCCTCCGAATCAATTCCGAACTTCCCGAAATTTAATTCTGACCACGCGTACAAGTCATAGAACATGAAGTGAAGCTACTCAAGGCCTCAAACCTCCGAACAATGCGCTAGAACTCAAAACGATCGGTTGGGTCGTTACTCATAAGTTCTAGTTTTAATAACTATTAGTAAAAGGAAAGAAAAGCAAAAGTTTACTGCTATTACTTAATAGTTATCTAAAAAATTATAAGATTATGTCTGAACAATTATAAAACTTTACTCATCCTTTGCAGAATAAAATATTTATAAACAAAATCACCTATTAAAAAAAAAGAAAAAGAAGAAAAGACAAAAAGAAACGATGAAATGCAAATCAAGAAAAATAAAAAGTAAGATGGATTGCAAAATAAACCTGATCAAAACTAAAATAAAAATTTATAGTTAATTACCGAAAGTAAGTTTCGCCCAAATATGAAATATTTGGTTTGCAGCAACAAATATATTATATATTTTTAATATTATTTAGTTATGAAACTTTCCCTTAAAGTAAAACGTGGTAAAATTTTAATAAAAAAGTTACAAAAAGTATGGATTTGTTCATCAAATGGGATACTGTAGTCACGGGTCATATTTGGGTTGTTGCACGGGTTAACTTGGGCTGAATGCTTAATAGTGGGTCAATTTAGGCATTACCCATCTTAGCCATCGGTGAAATAGTTCTTTCCCCACCCATTAAATCTTGGGTGAGTTGGGCGGGTCAATTGGGTTTGGACTCATATTTCCACCCCTATTGATAGAGCACCTTGAATTTGTCCAGATATGAGGGTTGCTAATTGACTTACATGTATTTTCAAATTCTTGATAGCTGAATGTTGACTTTCAACGTTCTTTTCAGTAGCCTTAATGAATTTGTACATTAGGTCTTCGAGGCTTTGTTGATGAGCTCTTTGGAGATGCTGCTGGTATTGTTGAAAATTTTGTTGTCCTCTATTTTGATTTCTAAAACTAGTGGTCCATGTACCTGTTGCTTTTGATTAAAAAATCTTTGAGGATTTTCAGCACCACTAGATTACTCCATTGAACTTCTGGATGTTTTTGTGCCATGGGACCGCTGAACGAGTAATTATTTCTATAACCAATCACATTTACCTGTTCCTCATTTTGCCTTGAAGCTTGACATTCATAATTCAGATGATTACCTCCACAGACATCACAATTCTCAAGTTGGAATGACGATTAAACACTTATCTGAAAAGCCTCCACTTTTTGTGTTAAGGTCGCAATTTGTTGTGTCAATAAATTCAAATCTTCAACTTGATTTACTCCTGCATTTTTTTGATAATCATTATGTCTGAAGGCCATTGAATAACATTTTCGAAATTTCATTAAGTAATTGCATTGCTTTTGTAGTAGTTTTTCTCATTATTGATCTTCTTGATGCCACATCAATTACATTTCTAGCAGAGGGTTTATGTCACGACCCCAAATCCTTAGTCATGATGGAGCCTGTCGTGGAATGAGGCAAGCCACACATTTCGTTGAATCCAAGTTCATTTTTTTAAAAAAAATTATAAATTTAGAAGCAGAATATTGATAATAACCCATTTGAAAGTTTAACAACATTTAAAGCACATTTCAAAATTCAACCCCGGATCTAGTGTCACCAAGTCACGAGATACTACAACGTACAAATGTAAAAAGTATAGGAAATGACAACATAGTCTGTAATAATAAAAGTGCGATAG
The DNA here is from genome assembly GCA_005239505.1 of Nicotiana paniculata. Taxonomy (NCBI): domain Eukaryota; kingdom Viridiplantae; phylum Streptophyta; class Magnoliopsida; order Solanales; family Solanaceae; genus Nicotiana; species Nicotiana paniculata. Next base: position 75,482 of record ML359131.1, read on the forward strand.
GAAGATAAATGAGGAGAAGACGAGGTCACGATCGCCAGCTGCTACCTCGGTGACTCCAAAGAAACTTTGACAGCTGCTCAGTATCCACTACCGGGTCTCGATGTACCTGGATCTGCACACAAGGTGCAGGGGGTAACGTGAGTACACCAACTCAGTAAGTAACGAACCCAACCTATGGGCTGAGAGGTAGTGACAGACTAAACCTCGGGATTTACAATAAACAGCGTACAGAAATTAGACATGCTAACAGTTTATCAGAAAATATATGAAATATGCCAAGTATGCCGGAATACTCTACATGCCATCATATAAATATATGAAACCAGTGTGAAAATGCACATAGTGCTCACAACCCTCACACCACAGTCCACTCAGTACCGTATATGGCTCTCAGGCCCAGGGAAGGCCATCCCGGAATGTACATAATCATCGGTGACTGTAGTCACTTGGTACTGAGGAAAAAGGCCAGTCCAGCCCCACGGAGAAGATCCATCTCAGGAATACAACACTCTGGACAAAATCCATTTCCAGGGACGATCCATCCCTTATAACATCAGCTTCGGACAAGATCCATGTCCAGGGAAGATCCATCCCTCAATATCAATGCGCTCACTGGGGGTGTAAAGACTCCGGAGAGGCCTTATTAGACCAAGCGCTATATCAGACCATTGAAGGCATGATTAAAGTATCGCTGCAGTGTGCAGTCCGATCTCATTACTGTCTCAACAACAGGCTCTCGGCCTCACTCAGTCATTACTCTCCAGTCTCACTCACGTGGATCACAGATGCATAAATCAGCCCGAAACAATGATAAATATGCATAGAATTAACAATACTGAGACTGAGGTATGAAATGATATGCTATAACAGGACTGAGTATATGAAATCAAATAATCACAAATGAGACAGTAATATACGACCACTCGGGTCTCAGCATTTTTGGCGTGAAGCCTTAGCATTTATACTTACATGATTCCTAACATGTTCACATTTACCACATTAATAGACATACAAATATCAATCCGTAATAACTACTATACGGTGCCGTGGGATGAGCCAGGACACAAATACTCAGTGTACGCCCGCACGCCCGTCACTTGGCATGTGCGTCACCTCAATTATAGTCATATATATCATATAGTTCGGGTTTTGGAACCCTCAGAACCAAGTTGGGAAACGTTACTTACCTCAAAACTGGCTAAAATCCTAGCCCACAATGCCCTTGACTCTAGACTCGGCCTCCGAATGCTCTGAATCTACCAAAAATCAGATTCATATCATTATTATATGCCAAGGAACGAAGCCCATTCGAAATTTATCAAAATTACCCAAAAATCCCGAAATTGGCCAAACCCGACCCCCGGTCCCACGTCCCGTAATCCGATAAAATTTACATCACAAGAATCCTCATCCTCCCATGAGTCTATACATACCAAGAACATCAAATTGGACCTCAAATGACCCCTCAAATCCCCATTTTAAAGTCTCTAATTGCAAGCCCTAATGACCCAATTTTTGGTACTAATTTCCCACAAATTTCACCACTAATCAGTCCGTTAATCACATATAAACGAGTTTTAAGTCCAAAAGTCTTACCTCTACGAAGAACTCTCGAAATCCCTCTTCAAAACCCTTCAAAAGCTTCAAACCCGTGTAGAAATGGTGGAAGAATGACCCAAAAATCGCTAAGGGTCCTATTTATATGTTTTTCCCAGCGATGACCGCACCTGCGGCCCTTTTCTCGCACCTGCGGTCCCAGGTGCGCACCTGCGCGTTTCACTTAAAAGGCCATTTTCCGCACCTGCGAAAATCCTCCGCAGGTGTGGCCCAAGTCTCGCACCTGCGACTTCCTTCAGCCTGACCAAACTCCGCACCTGCGGCTACACTTCCGCAGTTGCGGCCATAGCAGAAACATTGCACCAGTAGCTTTTTCTACTGCATTATCCAATTTTAAATCCCCCGATGGCTGTCCGAAATCATCCTAAGCCCCTCGGGACCCAACCAAAAATATCAACAATTCATAAATGATCGCCCGGACTTAGTCGCACCCTCGGAACACCCAATATAACATCGAAACTCCAATTCAACCCATGATTCAAGCCTAAGATTCCTAAAACTTTCGAAAATCACCAACGATGCCGAAACCAACCAAAACACATCTGAATGACCTGAAAATTTGCACACTCGTCCAAAATGACACTACAAACCTGCTCTAACTTCCGGAATTCCATTCCGACCCCGATAGCTTATTTTTCATTGCCAACCGAAAATCGCCAAAAACTCCATTTCGCCAATTCCTTCCTAATTCTAATCCGGACCTCAAAATCATATTCCGAACACACTCCTAAGTCCCAAATCACCTAACGAAGCTATCCGAGCTATAAAATCCACATTCCGAGGTTGTTTACCTATAAGTCAACTCCCAGTTGACTTTTCCAACTATAAAGCCAATCCAAGTGACTAAGTATCTCATTTCTCACTACGACCACTCCGAACCCGAACCAACTGGCCCAACACATCATAATTAAGTTAATTAACACATGAAAAAGCTGAAATAGGGAAAACGGGGCTAATCTCACGTAACGACCGACCGGGTCGTTATAGTTTATGACCATGATAGAAAATATATAAAATGTCATGCTTGTACGCCATGATGTGGGAATATTCTTAACATTGCTGCTAATATTTCGCATGCATGGTTTACAGATTCAGTATTTGTATGCATAAAATTATTTATTTCTTGCTTCGTTTTAATTATTTTTGTAGGTGAAAAGTATTTATTCAGAAAATTTTGGGTCATTTGGTCCCATGTTGTAATGGAACCTCTTGGTAGACTTTGCCACCATATTTTGACTTCACCTTTTAATGAAAAGGAAAAAGTCGCAACCTGATAGAATCTGTTGTGACTCCGTTATACTTGCAAGTTTCAACTAATTCAAGAAAATCAATTAATGTGTGTGAGGATCTTCATTCGCATCACCAATAAATTGACATGACTTTGAATTGTTTGAATCAAGCCTGTGCAGATTTTAAAGTTGTTTTCTGCAATTGGTGTTCTCCTCACACTTGATTCTCCTTCAAAATTATTTGTCCTTGCATAATCACGGAGGTTTATTCTTAATTTCAGGATCGTATTCGACTAGTTCTCTAGAAGAGGAACGGGTCATACACTTTCTGAAATTTCTGCAAAAAAGTTGAAATTATTAGACAATAAAAAAAATCTCAAATTAGTAGTAAAATAATTAATCTGTAGTAGACTTTAGTCAATCCCCGACAACAGCGCCAAAAATTTGGCGAGTGTCTAGCGTATATAAAATTCTAACTCGTAATCTGTCAAATAATAGTATAGAAAGATGTCGAACCCACAGAGATTGATTTATCTTTGTACATATGTTTCTTGTTTTAATTACTATTTGAGAAACTCAGAAAGAGTTATTGTGAATTAACTAACTAAAAATATATGAATAGAGCAACAGAAAATATTTTATTTTTTACAAATATAATAAAAAGGTGTTGGGATCTTGACTTCACTTAATATTTCTATTATATAGTAGAATTATTATCCTTCAATTTCTATTTCTCAAAAATGTATAAATACCTCTCACAGTTACAAATATATATTATTACTCAAGTTGAATAATTAATTGCACTCCTCTGGTTATACAAATTAATCTTCAAAATAGTAATACTAAAGAACTAGAAATATATGATTGAACTAAAACATGCACTTGTTAGTAAGTCCCTTTCGGTTACCCTACTTGGTATAACTGATTATTACACTATTTGCCTCTCTCGATTACAAATAAGTATTAAATTAATTATAACATAAAAGAGATAGATGTTACTAAATAGATATTAACATCGATCAGTACTACAATTAACTATGTTATTTCTTTCGCTTCCCTCGATTACAGAGTTAATAAACAGTTAATATATAGTACAAGATAGATATACATTAATATATCAAATAATGTCTAAATGTAAAAGCAGATAAAAGTTAAATAAAAAGTTTTAGCTCAGGCATGTGAATTTGAGGAATAATATCTACTATTATATAAAAATATTAAGATGTCTTTCTCCCAACACAAGAAAAGTTACTCCATACTGGAATTTAAATTATTCTTGTCCATTAAACAAAAAATAGAAAGAAATATTAAAGAAGAATAATTTCCTTTACTGAAATTTATTTAAAAACAACAATTAAACCACTATTATGATTTAAAAGAAAAGATAGATTGATACTAGTGGTATAAATAAAATAGAGAAACTTATTAAGAATTTGGATTCAGACTTCTAGCTCTTAGTTTTCTCTTTACTGTGATGCCCTCTTCTGATCGGGTAGCATCTTCTTATATAAGAAAATTTCATGATAACTTCTCAATTTGGTGCTAGATTACCATGGCAAATCTGGATTTTACATTTGCACATATGAGAATTCGTCTTCTCGATTTGGTGCTAGATTTCCATTGCATATCTAGATTTTGAATTTGCAGAGATGAGAATTCGTCATTCCTAGTTTAGATTTCATCGATTCATCATGGAAAATCAAGACTTGGTGTCTTGTCACGGCAGTAATGAATCATAGTTTATCTTACACTTCTTTGTTGTATTTTTCTTGAATATTTATTTTTATTCTTTCATGCCGTGCACAACTATTCTTATATAATTATACCTACAAAATAAAGTTAAGAATATGGAGGAAACATGATAATTTATATGTTCTTATGAGAGAAATTATGTGGTTAACATTAGGTAAAATTCAGTTATCAAAAGGCATGACAAGTGGACCATCAGCAAGGTGACAAGTGACACGTTCAGTTAAGTGAATTAATGGAATTGAAAAGGCTCAAACGAAACATCTCCGCTGTTCCATCAGAAAAGGTACCGGCCCTAACAACTGGAAAAGAAGAAATATGAATGAGATGAATGAAGACCATAAAAAGAGGAAGATTCATGAATCTGTTATAAATAAGGAAGGGAAATCGACATTGATCTTGATTATGGAAATTCTTCAGTCATTAATGTAACCGTTGCAATTATATATGGTAACGGGAAATCAAGGTAATTAATGGCATTAACAAGCCAGAATTAAGTAGAGAAACCGTTATAATTATGTATCCTTATATAAGGAGCCGATCCTCATTAGTAAAGGCATCTGAATTTTTATGAATATATACAATTAGTCTTTTACTTTATTCAAAGTGTTAAAACTGCAATTCTGGGAGAGATTGGCGATCTATATCAAATTTTCTTTTCTTATCTAATATTTTCATTGTTCTTCAATTACCAAGAAAGTGAAGTAATTTCAGTTATCGGTCACCTGATTTTTTCTTAATATTTTCTTTGACCGAGAAATCTATTGTTGGGTTAAACAAATTGGTTTCGTTGCCGAGACTCTCATAATCTGTTCACTTTCCAAATTTCATTTTTAGCAACAAAACATGTCTACTGCCAACGGGAATAACTAGCTGAATCAACAAGGTGGAGCTCCACCACATCACACACCTAGAGATACTCCTCAGCACTCACGAGAAATTTCACCTGAAAGCTCTGTTTCACGTATTGATGGGCAACATGGAGGTCACCAAACCGTCGAACATGATGCTTTGCAGCAGTTGATTGCAGATCACGTGAATGAAGCACTACAAGCTTTTGCTAGTGGATTGCCCAGTGCAGTACAAACTCCACCACCAGTGAATACCACCTTGGAAAATCCGCGTTTAGGGCTCGCTAACTCTGCAAATGGAGAAATGCCAAATTAATCCTGCGATGGAGGATCAGGTACACCGAATAATTTTATTTTAGAAAGTTTAGCACTAACTCTGCAGAAACAACTAAAGGAGAAAAATGAGACTATAGAACTAATACCTGGCGTGACTCCTGTGATCAAAGGTGTGGATATTGACAAATATTCACAACAACCCTTGAAGCCAAGTGCAACACCCTTTCCAATTCCCAAAAAGTTTAAAATGCCTAATATCCCTAAATATGATGGGACATCTGACCCACGATATCACATTACTTCGTTCACCACAGGCGTGAAAGGCAATGTTTTAACTAAGCAGGAGATCAAATCAATCTTGGTTAAGAAGTTTGGCGAAACTCTCACGAAAGGGGAGCTAAGATGGTACTCACTCTTACTTGGAAACTCTATTGATTCTTTTGCTGAGCTTGCAGATTCATTTATGAAGGCACATTTAGGGGCTCAAAATTTTGAAAAAAGGATGAATGATATCTTCAAAGTTAAACATGGGAGTACGGAATTGCTCAGAGAGTTGGTAGATAGATTCCAACATGAGAGAATGATGCTACCACGAGTACATGATAATTGGGAGGATCTGGCATTTGTAAGCAATTTGAATGAGAAAAGTTCAAAAGCTACGAGGAGGTTGAAAGAATTCTTGCGGGAGTTTCCTACAACTACTTGGAACGATGTGTACAATCGATATATCATAATGTTGCGGATATAAGAAGATACGTTACACAGCCAAGGGCAGATGAAAGGGCAGGGTCTAGACGCTCGGAATCAGAGAGAAGGTCTGGTAAGAACATGTATGAGCCTTACATGAGACCTGCGGGGCGAGATTTCTGACCGAAACAAGAGAAAGCATGTTTTGTTTCAAGATCAAGGCAAAAAGAGGAGATTTCTTCTTTTCGATTAAAAAAGAAGCAGGACACTCAAGGCAACGATTCTATCACTCACGCAAGAATAGGAGATTATAGTTTTAACACTAGCACTTCTGAATTGGTGGTCGTTCTAAGAGGAATGAGAGACAAGGTACGATGGACAAAAGATATGGAATTGAATCCGAATAATAGGAACCTAGAGTTCTGTTGCGAGTTTCACAATGATCATGACCATTGAACAGCATACTGCAGGCTCTTGCAAGAGGAAGTTGAATATCTACTGAAGCAAGGCTATCTTACTGATCTGTTCAATGAGAAAGGGAAACAATCATACATGAAAATACATGCAATAACATCCAAAGAGAATGATAAACTTCATAACTAGAGGAGAAGAAGTTAATGGGGTAACATACACATCTGCGAAAGAGACATCAAAGGTCACCGTCACTCACGAGAAACTATTTTGCCAAGTCTTGGAAGGTGAAATTATAGTGTTTGATGATGAAGATGCAGATGGCTTGATAATTCCTCACCATGATGCACTAGTAATATTTTTACTTGTATATGATACTAAGGTTAAACGAGTTTTGATTGACCCAGGTAGCTCAGTGAATATCATTTTACCGAGGGTGGTAAATAAAATGCAAGCTAATGATAAGATCATACCAAAAACATGCTCATTATATGGGTTTGATAATTCAAGCGTCATTACAAAATGAGAAGTAGTACTGGCTACATTTGCAGAAGGAGTCATCAAAGACACAAATTTCTAGGCAATAGATGCGGACATGACTTATCATATAATCTTGGGTAGGCTATGGATTCAGGATATGGATGTTGTCTAGTCCATGTTGCATCAAGTCATCAAATTCCCATCACAGTGGGGGATCTGACAAATCCGGGGAGATCAATAGGCATCACGAAATATTAATTCAGTGGTGATTGAAAATAGAATAACCAACGATGCATATGCGAAATAGAAATTAAAGAATTTAGTCGGGAGAACTTCTATTCACACCCTAAGTGAAAGCCCACATGGTCAAACTAATGTGGATTCAAGATCTGATATGATTCAAGAACCAGAGAAAAACAAGAACATTAAAACAACCATAGAGGAGCTTGAAGCCGTAATATTATTTGTTCACTGGTCAAATAGAAAAGTTTACATCGGAGCAAACTTGATCCCGAAAATGAAAGGTAAGTTAATTTAATTTTTATGTGCTAGCGCATACTGCTTTGCTTGGCCACATACAAATATGACAGGTATACTACCGGAGGCGATGACTCATAAGATGAATGAGGATCCATTACATCCACTTGTCAAACAGAAGAAAATAAATCAATGAGCATTTAAAAATCAAGTAATCGAGGTACAAAAACTTCTGCAAATCGGTTCAACACGAGAGGTAAAGTACCCTGATTGGTTAGCTAATACTGTTTTGTTTCTAAAAAAGAATGGAAAATGGCGAGTCTGTGTAGATTATACGAATTTAAATAAGGCTTGTCCTAACGATCATTTTCTTTACCACACATAGACCAGCTAATTGATTCTACCACATGTCATGAGCTTTTAAGTTTTTTAGATTCTTACTGTGGTTATAATTAGATAAAAATGGACCCTTTAGATGAGGAAAAAATCTCATTTATCACAGAAAGGGGGCCTTATTGCTATAAAGTCATGTCATTTTGCTTGAAAAATGCTGGAGCAACGTATCAAAAATTGGTGACTAAAATGTTTCAAGAACACTTGGGAAAAACTATGGAGGTCTACATAGATGATATGTTGGACAAGTCAACACAGGCAGGGGATCATTTTCAATATATGGCTGAGACCTTTGAAATTCTCTACAAATACAACATGAAGTTGAACCCGAAAAAGTGCGCTTTTGGCATGGCTTCAGGTAATTTTTTGGGCTTTCTTGTTTTTAACAGAGGTATTGAAGTAAATACCACACAGATCAAGGCTATTGAGGAAATACCTGATGTACTCATGAGTAAGAAAGAAGTACAGAGATTGACAGGTAGGGTAGCGATTCTAGGAAAGTTTATATCCATGTAATCGAAAAAATGCTTTAACTTCTTTTCAGTATTGAAATAGAATTTTTTTTGAATGTATTGACGATTGTCAACAAGCTCTAAAGGACTTAAAGACATATCTATCAAATCGGCCCCTGTTAGCAAAACCAAAAAATAGGGAGAGATTTCTCATCTAAGTTGCTTTGTCAGAAGTGGTGGTAAGCGCAATATTGATACGAGAAGACAAAGGTAAACACTCTCACATCTATTATGTTAGTAATTATTTACTAGATGCTGAGACACAGTATCCTCACCTAGAAAAACTTACTTTAGCTTTAATTATGTCATCGAGGAAGTTACGACCTTATTTTTAGTGTCATCCTATTTTGTTGTAACTGCTTTTCCGCTAAGGTTAGCTAAATAGGATATAGAACTTAGTGAATATAATATTATATCAGCCTAGAATTTTTAAGGACCCGACCAGTCATTTTGAGCATTTGCACTTCGCTCGGTAGTTTGCGGGCATGAGTAGCTCCGTCTGATGTATTATGACTTATGTGAATCATCGGTTCTGGTTTAAGGTTATTCGGAATCGTTTTGAAAGAATGAATTTTCACTGTTGAAACTTTAAGTTGAAAGAGTTGACCAAGTTTGAATTTTGTGAATTTAACCCCTAAATCGAGTTTTAATGGTTCCGTTAGGTCTTGACGGTGATTTTTGGACTCCGGTGTATGCTCGGTTTTGCATTTGGATGTTTATAGAAGGTTGCGGTACAAGTTGGGAAAAATTGAAAATTTGAAGGTTTAGAAAGTTCATAAGTTTGAGCGAAAGTTGACTTTGAGGATATCAGATTAGGATTGTGGTTCTGGGAATTGGAAAATCTTCGTCATGTCATTTGGGAATTGTGTGCAAAATTTGGGTTTATTCTGGGATGATTTGATATGTTTCGGTGCGAGTTTTTGAAATTAAGAGTTCAAAGTTCATTAGGTTCAATTTAGGGTGCGATTCATCGTTTCAATGTTGTTATGTGTGTTTGAGGATTCGAGTAGGTCGGTCTTATGTTATGGGACTTGTCGGTACATTTTGGCGGGGTCCCGAGTGGCTCGGGTGAGTTTCAGTCGAGGTTCAGATCATTTTTTTTTACATGTTGCATTGCTGAAGGCTGCTGGTTCTAGAGTTTCCACATCTGTGGAAGAATAGACACAGATGCGAGTCCGCAGATGCAGACAGTTGGTCGCAGAAGTGAGAAGAGGCTGGGTGAGGTGGACCGCAGAAGTGGATTTTGTAGTGCACCAGTGTGCGCGTAGATGCGGGATTTAGGAGCGCAGGTGCGATGTTCTTCGTAGAAGCGAGATTTTACATCCGCAGGTGCAGGGGTTGCTGAGCATGGCTATTTCGCACAAGTGATGCATTGACCGCAAAAGCGGTGGTCGCAGATGCGACGAATTGTTTGCAAATGCGAAAGTGCTAGGCAAAGCATATAAATCGAGGGTTTTGGTCTTTCTTCATATTTTGAGATGTGGGACTCGGATTGAGGCAATTTTTGGAGCCATTTTTATCACGAGAATTGGGGTAAGTGTTATACACTTGGTTTTGATCTTATTTTATGAATCTATCTTCATTTTTGGCAATTGGTTGATAATTTTAAAGATAAATTGGGGGGTTTTTGGCCTAAAGTTTCATAATACGAAATTTTTGAGTTTTGAACATCGATTTGGAGTCGGATTTGAGTGAAATTAGTATGGTTGGACTCGTAATTGAAGGGGTTGTCGGATTTTATGAGTTTTGTCAGGTTCCGAGGTGCGGGTCCGTGTTGAGTTTTGGGCCGATTTTGGATTTTGATTCAAGATTTGATCTTTTATGATCGGGATTGGTTCCTTTAGCATTGTTTGATGTATTTGAATTGTTGTTGGTTAGTTTCGAGCCGTTCGAAGGTCGGAACGCACATGATGGCATCTTTGAAGCATCGCTTGGCTTCCTCGGCATTGGTATTGGCTCGTTCAAGGTAAGTAAATTTTCTAAACTTAATGCTGAGGGTATGAAATCCCACATTCTTTGTAATGTGATTGGTATTGAGGTGACGCACATGCTAGGTGACAGGCGTGTGGGCGTGCACCCTGTGAATTGGGACCCCGTGGTTTCCCTGACACTATATAGTGGCTATATTTATTTGATATATGTGTTTTTACCATGCGATAAATTAAATGAGCTGTCAATCATGCTAGATATCATGTTTGGGATTTATGCCGATACTGTTGGGACCCGTAGTGTTCATTTCTTGTTGTCATTTCACTGATTTCATCAATATTTCGTACTTAGTCATATTCATGCATTCATATCATATTTCAGTCTAATTTGTTACTTATTGATGCATCATATCATTGTTGTCGGGCTAGTTTCATGACATTGTGAGCCCGTGAGTGAGACTGGAGAGATTGATGACTGAGTTAGGTCGTCGTCCTATTTGTGAGGACATAGATACCATAGCACGTGAGTTGTACATGCGGATCCAGATATTGATGAGTTGTCCGTGCATCACGTGAGTTGTCCTGGAGTACGTGAGTTATCCGTGCAACACGTGAGTTGTCCGTGCAGATAATAGCGCTTGGGCTGTAGGAGCCCCTCCGGAGTGTGTACACCCCCAGTGAGCGCAGTCGACTATATATATATGTGGAGCAGGCTGCAAGCCGCAGCGGTTGTTGTACAACGCTGAGTGTCTGAGTGTGCTGAGCATTGAGCAGTGAGATTGAGTACTATGAGAGTGGGAGTACATGATTTATCTCTCAGATACATGGCATTTGCATGCACACATGACATACATGCATAGAGATGCATTCTTCCTCATGCTATATAGTGTCACGTCATTCATGACTTATTATACACATTGATATGTGGGCATAGAGAGGTATTTTATACTTGTTATCTGGAAAGAAAAAGAAACATTTTTATTTATTGTGGAAAGGGTATTTGGAAGATTACAATTTTTAAACTTACACGTATTTTTGGCATTTCGGTAAAAGTTTTGGGTTTTCACTGAGATAGTTGAAAAACATGACCATTTTCTGTAACTCTGAACGAGCTGAGCATTTTTACTTTTGAGATACCTCCTCTTTTATACTTGCATTTATGCTATTATGAACTGTTGTGGAATATTGGTATTCGACCCGACCTTGTGTTAGCTCGTCACTACTTTCAACCTAAGGTTAGGTCTGTTACTTACTGAGTACATGGGGTCGGTTATACTCATACTACACTTCTGTACCTTGGATGCAGATGTTGGCTGCTCATGTTTCTGTGTTCGATGGGAGATGGATTGAAGATGTACCTACGTCCCAGTGGTGGATGCCCCTTGTTCGTGTTAGCTTTAGGTCTATAAAGCTCTGTTTATGTACCTTTCAAACAGACTATGTATTTATTTCATTTTCGCTTTGCAAACTCTATTCTTAGAAGCTCATGATTTGTACTACCAGTCCTTGGGAAATGAATAAAAGTCAGATAATTTGCTTTACTTTACTGTCTTGTTAATAGTATTAAAGTTGGATAATTATTAGTTGGCTTACCTTGCGGGTTAGGTTAGGTGCCATCATGACTAGTTAGATTCCTTCCACGCATTTGTATGCGCACATGAGTGCTCGGTATCAGCTGTCCATCGATGTCTTGTGATTCCATGGTTGAGGCACGAGATGTAATTTTGGCATGGGTATGATGGGCCAGTCTGGAGGACTTGAGGCCTGATTTGGGACATTAGATTGAGCACGGAGATTTTGATTATGGGAGCACGTGATTTCGGGACTTATACATCTGTTGGTTTGATTTGATGACTATGTGGTGAGTATGATTTGACTGCGAGATTGTGTTCAGATTGATCGAATGTGGCGAAAAGGGTTTACTTGGGATGTAGCAAGGACTATTGGGTGTTTGATTTTTGTCTTGATTTGGCGTATGGCCTCGAGTTATGGGTGTGTTAAAATACCTCTCATGTTGTTTAATTGTGGAGTGAAGTAGATCTTCATGTCGTATTATGAGTTCAGACTCAGGAAGATTAAGTGATTGCGTAATAGTTATGACTATGGAAAGGTATAGAAAGATATCAGTTTGAGGCTAAGCAGGCGGGTTATCTCCGGGGAGGGGGGGTCCTGAGGTTGTGTGATCTCTATGTTGTTTTGTAGCGAGTTCTCTTTTACCAGTGAATTATATGTGCTACAATTTGAGTTCGGGTCGCTTTGAGAGTTGTTTTGACTGCTACAAGAATGAATGCAAGATTTGCAGATGATTTGAGATATTAGATGGGTTGTGTTATATGATCTTACGAAGGATTTAGTTAAATCTCACTACGGTATTGTGGCAGTAATATAGTATGGGCATTGTGAGTTATGGTGTGTTTTGATCTATGGCTTTGAGCCAAGTGAGGGAGTCTACTATTGATAAGTTGATTGCACAATTTTGTGTTTTATTGGTTTCAGTTCGAGGTATACTGGTGAATCAGTTATGTCTTGCAGAGATGGGGTTGAGAATGACTCGAGTAATGGAAATTTCTGGATACAGGTGGTATTATTCCCTATGGGTATATGGGAATCATTGAATGATTGGGTTGTTATTTGTAAAAGATGTAGTGTGCGTCGATTAGGAATTTGCTCGGTTGCTTAGGAGATTGGGTTACTTCTTTGGGTGTCGTCATTCTAATAGGGCACCGGTCGTTTGTCCCATTTGGGGCGGTGCAATTGAGATTTGAGGAGAGTGGATGACTCTCAATAATGGTTCTAATGGATTCAAGAATTATATGTGGCAATTGCGAATTTCGGATCGGTATATGGTTAGGACATGATATTTGCATTGGACGGTGTCGAGACTTATGGCATTTCTATATCATTATGGATTCTACATTTCAGCATTCAGGAAGGTAAAGGAAACGACTTCAGATTCACAGAAGGTCTCTTCAGAGTGAGTATCTTGGTTTTGCTACTTTTGGGGTGCTTGAGAGGTAATTCAGCGGCTTATGGACCTTAGGTCGATATGGTTTTATCCTAGAGTTTGTGGGGTGAGTTCTGGTTAAAGATCGTGGTGTTCTGGCAAGGAGAAGTGTCACCTTGAGGGTAATTCAAAAGGAACTCGGAGAAATAGGAAAATTTGGTAGTAGGTTGGATTAGCACGATAATGGGTTTGATCGGTTCTTTCGGTACTTATGATGTGGTGAGTCCCTACACGTGATTCGTGGCAATGCTCTTGGGTTTTGGCAACCCGCGTGGCTGGGTGGAATTAGATAGATTTAGTTCTGATGGTTTGGTTATGTGCAAAATGGATTTCTAAAGAGTTCTCGATGATTTCTATCACGGTTCGAGGTGGATATTTCCTACTGGCGAGAGGAGCTTGTTGAGTATTGCGATTTTCTCCTGGATGAAATCAAATGGAAGGTCCTTGGCTAATTGAGTATGTAGTTTCTTGTGACTCAGAGTGGACTATGAAGTTCTCATAATTTTTCATATGATGGCATGGTATCTTCGGTATGTTTGTGTGGGATTGAGATTTACGTGAGCGAGATCACAATTCAGTTTTTAAGGGAAGGTCATGAAATTCGTAAGCAACATGGACGATTTCAGATGACTAGGTAAATGATAACTATTTGGTATGGCTTGATGAGAGTATACATTTCAAAGGGGCAATGTGTTTGATCTATGGATACTTCACCGGTACTGCGGCACTCTCCTGGTGAATCAACTGTAGATATTCAAATTTTGCTATGTGGCACGGAAGAATTTTAGAAGTATTCCTCGTGGGAAGGTCGTGTATGAGAGATGTGTTAGAGATTCTGGCGGTGGAGTTGGGATCAGATATGGCTATTCGTGTGTTCTATCGATTTGTATACTGGGAGTTCTCAGGAGCAGATTGTTTCCTAGTTGTGGACTGTGAATTCATGGCCGAAGCTAGCCCGATGATAGTACGTGTTATGATTCTGTCATTGTGGGGTTTCAGAGGTTTATTTATCTATTTGTGGGTGCACAAAGTTGATTTGGGGGTTCATTAGTAGTCCCTATTAGAATGCGTATTCTACACCGAGTTGGATTGGTTGGCTCCATAATGCTATTATTGAGGGATGTGCCATTCGGTTGTTGCTGAGCTTATTCGTGTTCTGAAATTTTTCTGTGAATTACTCTTCTATGCTATGAGGAATTGTGATTCGTCGGTTTTAGGCACACATGGTGCGGTTCTATTGTGGTCTTATAGCGAAATTTGAGCGAGATGAGTAATTGGATATTGCATGATTGAAGGTGTATTGGTTATGTTCTTTCGGGTTTTGTGTGGTATTGTATCATTTGATTCTCCGTGGTTATGGTAATGCACTTTGGGTAATGGATGCCGAATTTCGCATGGTTATTAATTTTGGAGCAGGGTGGCTCGAGGTATATGATATGAACCAGCATCTAGATGGAGTCGCGCATTGCAGGAAAGTTATGTTGAGGTATGAACCTTTGTGTTAGAGCCGGGTGATGGTTCTACGGTGTGTGACAGGTTCTTAGCTTTTTGTGGTATTGGTACCCATTCAGTTTGCGGGATGATTCTCTTGATTGAGTCATTTTTGTGATTGAATACATTTGGAATGTTGCTTATGGTGCATAGAATGAATGGTTTGTGGCTATGAGTAGTATTGGTGTTGCATGTCAGTAGGGTAGTTGGTATTCGATAAGATGAAGTCGTCGGATCTAGGATGGGTGCTATTGGATATGATTGCGGTATATTTGTAAGGATAATATCGGAAGTCGGCTTAGGAATTGGCTATAGTTCTTGTTGAAGGAGAGGGAGCTCCAAGGAATGTTGATTTGGTGAATGGTTAAGAGTTTCCGCGTGTTCTTTTCATCATCAGTAGTGTACTAAGGTTTGAGAATGAGGTTTTGTTAGGTATGATGTTTTTTACCGGCATTGGTATTTTGAGCAGCTGTTGTGTTTAGAAATCATTGCTACGAGTATCTGAGTTATGCGATATATCATGCAATTGTAGCTTGGGATATGGTTGAGGCTTGGTTCCGCTTGTTCAGACTTATACATCATGTAGGTTGCGAGATGCAGATCTTGTAAGGACTTCCGGATGCTGGAAAGAAATTGGATTCTAAGGTTTATGGGCTAGGTTGAATTGAGAAATTCTAGTTATGTTGTGTTATCAGACCTATATGGGATAGGGTGACGTGGGATCACCCCGGGTATGTGCATGGTAAGGTTATACAGCAGTTTGGTGGTATTGGGAGCAACTCTTGACACGTTCGAGGACGAACATATGTTTAAGTGGGGGAGAATTATGACCCGATCGGTCGTTTTGAGCATTTGCACTTTGCTCGGTAGTTTGCGGGCATGAGTAGCTTCGTATGATGTATTATGACTTATGTGAATCGTCGGTTTTGGTTTCAGGTTATTCAGAATCAGTTTGGAAGAATGAATTTCATTGTTGAAAATTTAAGTTGAAAGAGTTGACCAAGTTTGACTTTAGTGAATTTGACCCTAGAACGAAGTTTTAATGGTTCTGTTAGGTCCGGATGGTGATTTTTGGACTCGGGCATATGCCTGGATTTGCATTTGGATGTTTATAGAAGGTCGCGGCACAAGTTGGCAAAAATTACAAATTTGAAGGTTTGGAAAGTTCATAAGTTTGATCAGAAGTTGACTTTGAGGATATCGGATTAGGATTGTGGTTCCGGGAATTGGAATAGCTTCGTCATGTCATTTGGTCCTTGTGTGTAAAATTTGGGTTTATTCCGGGATGATTTGATATGTTTCGGCGTGAGTATTTGAAATTGAGAGTTCAAAGTTCATTAGGTTCGATTTGAGGTGCGATTCATCGTTTCGATGTTGTTATGTGTGTTTGAGGCTTCGAGTAGGTTCATGTTATGTTATGGGACTTGTCGGTATATTTGGACGGCGTCTCGAGTGGCTTGGGTAAGTTTCGGACGAGGTTCAGATCATTTTTCGTTTCATGTTGCATTGTTGAATGCTGCTGGTTCTGGTGTTTCCGTATCTACGGAAGAATGGATGCAGATGCGAGTCTGCAGATGTGGACAGTTGGTCGCAGAAGCGAGAAGAGGTTGGGTTAGGAGAGCAGATGCGGGATTTGGGAGCGCACGTGCGATGTTCTTCGCAGAAGCGTGATTTTACATCCGCAGGTGCGGGGGTTGCTGAGTATGGCTATTTTGCAGAAGCGATGCATTGACCGCAGAAGCGATGGTCGCAAATTCAATTAATTGTCCACAAATGCGGAAGTGCTGGGCAGAGGATATAAAATCGAGGGTTTTGGTCTTTCTTCATATTTTGAGATGTGGGACTCAGATTGGGGCGATTTTTGGAGTCATTTTCATCACAAGGATTGGGGTAAGTGTTCTACACTTGGTTTTGATCTTATTTCATGGATCTATCTTCATGTTTGGAAATTGGTTGATGAATTTTAAAGAGAAATTGGGGGTTTTTGGCCTAAAGTTTCATAATACGAATTTTTGAGTTTTGAACATCGATTTGGAGTCGAATTTGAATGAAATTAGTATGGTTGGACTCGTAATTGAATGGAATGTTAGATTTTGTGAGTTTTGTCGGGTTTCGAGGTGCGGGCCCCGGTTGGGCTCTTGGGCCGATTTCAGGCTTTGATTCAAGATTTGATCTTTTACGATCGGGATTGGTTCCTTTAGCATTGTTTGATGTATTTGAATTGTTATTGGTCAGTTTCGAGTCGTTCAGAGGTCAGAACGCGAGGGATGGCATCTTTGGAGCATCGCTTGGCCTGCTCGGCATTGGTGTTGGCTCGTTCAAGGTAAGTAACTCTTCTAAACTTAGTGGTGAGGGTATGAAAATCTGCATTGCATGTTATGTGATTGGTATTGAGATGAGACACATGCTAGGTGACGGGCGTGTGGGCGTGCACCCTGTGAATTGTGACCACGTGGTTTCCATGGCACTGTATAATGGCCATATTTTGTTGATATCTATGTTTTTACCATGTGATAGCGTAAATGAGCTGTCAATCATGCTAGATATCATGTTTAGGCTTTTTTCTGATACTGTTGGGACCCGTAGTGGTTGTTTCTTGCTGTCATTTCACTGATTTCATCGATATTTTGTACTCAGTCATAATCATGCATTCATATCGTATCTCATTCTCAGTTGTTATTTATTGATACATCATAGCATTATTGTCGGGCTAGTTACATGACATTGTCGTGCGGATTATAGCGCTTGGGTTGTAGGAGCCCATCCGGAGTGTGTACACCCCCAGTGAGCGCAGTCGACTATATATATATGTGGAGCAGGCTGCAAGCCGCAGCGGTTGTTGTACAACGCTGAGTGTCTGAGTGTGCTGAGCATTGAGAAGTGAGATTGAGTACTCTGAGAGTGTGAGTACATGATTCATCTCTGAGATACATGGCATTTGCATGCACACATGACATACAGGCATAGAGATGCATTCTTCCTCATGCTATATAGTGTCACGTCATTCATGACTTATTATACACATTGATATGTAGGCATAGATAGGTATTTTATACTTGTTATCTGGAAAGAAAAAGAAACATTTTTATTTATTGTGGAAATGATATTTGGAAGATTACTGCTTTTAAACTTACTCGTCTTTTTGGCATTTCGGCAAAATATTTGGGTTTTTACTGAGATACTTGAAAAGTATGACCATTTTTTGGAACTCTGAATGAGCTGGACATTTTTACTTCCAAGATACCTCTTTTATACTTGCATTTATGCTATTATGAACTATTGTGGAATATTGTTATTGGACCCGACCTTGTGTTAGCTCGTCACTACTTCAACATAAGGTTAAGTCTATTACTTACTGAGTACATGGGGTCGGTTATACTCATACTACGCTTCTGCACCTTGCATTGCATACGTTGACTGCTGATGTTGATGTGTTCGATGAGAGATGGATTGAAGATGTACCTGGGTCCCAATGGTGGCTTCCCCTTGTTCGTGGTAGTTTTAGGTCTATAAAGCCCTGTTTATGTACCTTTCAAACAGATTATGTATTTATTTCATTTCCTCTTTGCAAACTCTATTCTTAGAAGCTCATGATTTGTACTACCAGTCCTTTGGAAATGAATAAAATTCAGATAATTTGCTTTACTTTATTTTCTTGTTAATAATACTAAAATTGGATAATTATTAGTTGTCTTACCTAGCGGGTTGGGTTAGGTGCCATCACGACTAGTTGGATTTTGGACCGTGACAGAATTGCTATAATTTTGTAGTAGACTTTAGCTAAAGTCTAATTCGTGAAGCAGAAAAAGAGTTACGAATATTTACCGGAGCTAATCGGGGACTTGGACCTAGTTTATTGATGGTTCCTCAAATGTTAAAGGAGCATGTTTGTGGATTATATTAGTTTCACCCTCAGGTTAAATCATAAGACATGCAATAAAATGTTACCCATTTACTAACAATGAGACAGAGTATAAAGCTGTGATTGCAAGTTTGGAGCTTGCACGAGAGCTTGGTATTGAACAAATCATGATAAAAAAACTCACAACTAGTTTTCAATCAAATGTAGGGGACTTACGTGGAAAGAGAAATATGAATGCAGCATTACCTCGAAAAGGTACGAGAATTACTTAGTCAGTTCTAGACACGGAAAGCTGTTCAAATGCAAATCTCGCATTTGTCGCTGATGCGACAAATGTAGAAAATGCTATTGTGGTACACTTATTTCATTCAGCCCTTGAACAAACGAATAATGAGGTAAATTTTAATAATTTAACTTGGGATTAGAGAAACAAATATTTTAACTTTTTGCAGTATGGAATTTTACTCGATGATAAAAAGAAAGCCCGGTTGCTACGGTTGAAGAATGCTCAGTATTGCCTAATACGTGGGAATTTATATCGCAAAATATTTGGTGGACCTTTAGCGCGATGTCTTGGACCTTCACAAACAAAATACGTAATGAGAGAAGTACATGAGGGTCATTGCGACAATCATGCTAGGGAAGATCGTTAGTAAAGACACTAATAAGAGTTGGATACTATTGGCCAAAAATGGAGGAGGAAATAGAAAACTTTGTAGTAATGTGCGATAAATGCCAACGATACGCTAATAATATGCATCGATCGACGGAATTGTTACATTTAGTTATATCACCAAGGCCATTCATGAAATGGGGGATGGATATCGTAGGACCATTGCCTCAAGCTATGGAAAGGTATAGTTTTTGTTAATTCTAACGGATTATTTCTCAAAATGGGTAGAACAGTCGCCTTTAAACAAGTTCGAGAAAAGGAAGTTATAGATTTCATTTGGAGAAATATAATATGTCAATTTGGAGTCCCAAAGAAAATCATTTGTGACAACGGGCCGCAATTCAAAGGTGCGAAAGTAACTGACTTTCTCCAAAGTTGGATGATTAAACAGATTACTTCTGCACCTTACAATCAAGTGGATAGCAACCAAGTTGAGCAACAAATAAGGTCATCGTCAACAACTTAAATAAGCGATTGGAAGAATCAAAATGGAGGTGGCCAAAAGTAGTACCAGTTGTATTATGGGCTTACCGAACAACGACAAAAACTAGCACAGGAGAAACCCTATTTTCACTTGTGTATGGAACAAAGGATTTAATCCCAGTGGAGATAGGGGAACCAAGCACGAGGTACACACATACAAGTGAGGCAACAAATGAAGAAGAGCTTCGAATAAATTTAGATTTGACGGAAGAGAGAAGAGAAGCATCACTAATTCGGATGGTGGATCAAAAGCAGATGATTGAACGATACTATAAAAAAAAGGAAAACCTAAGGTATTTCAAAATTGGGGACTTCATCCTCAAAAAGGTGTTCCGTTAAACATAAGTGGCAAACACAGGAAAGTTGATTCCAAATTGGGAATGTCCGTATAAAGTTAAAGGCATTACCTAAAAATAAGCATACGAGGTGGAAACTATGAACGAGAAGGTGTTACCATCTTATTGGAATGCAATCCATTGAAGAAGTATTACTTCTAAAAGAAGTTAATACCCATAGTCAGATATCGTGAAAATTTGATTTTTACTTTGTTCATGTAAATTTTACTAACCATTTTAGATGATAGGCAAAAAGCTAGTCTATATCAAATGATGACATTATACCGTACAGACACATGGAATACTTAATTATTCTCGTTCTAGGTTACAACATTTCTGATGGCAAAGGTTTAAGTAGTCATCATCTAAAAATTACCTCCGAGTCCCGTACGTATTTCCTTTTTCAGGAGAAGGAGCGAAGTAAGGAGTTGATCCAGTGTTCGAGATCTCAAACTTCAATGCTTAAATACTGGGGGGACTATACATATTGTAGAATACACAAGGAAGAATATGTACACCACAAAAGCATAGCTTAACCAGAGAGTTAAAACCTTGAAGAAAATGTCAAGTTCAAGCTCGCGAAAAGAATGGGTAGTAGAGAGTTAAAAAACCTGAAAAATACTCCCACGAGCTTCTAGGTTAAAGCCATAGATTTAATCATAAGAAAATGTACCCATATTTTTAAACCTTCTATAAAGAAAGCAATTATGAAAATGTTATACAATATTACTTATTTGAAAGTTCAAAAAATAAAACTTCTTAAAACTACTTCATCAGTGTTGTTAATATAAAAGGGCCTATTTTATAAAATACTCGTGCATATTGAAGGCGCGGGCTACTAAAGAATATTTAATGCAAGTGTAAGCTCAAAAACTTAAAGAGCAAAAAGCATAGCATGCAACAAAAAGATATTTATATCAATTCCCATAAACAGGAGAGGGAAAATCTGCCAGAAATTACTCAAAAAAAAAGATAGAGAGTTTCAACAAAAACAAAGTCAAGTCACTTTCACAAAAGCCAAGGGTAAAAACTAAGGAGCATCATCCATAGGAGAAAAGGGATCAACTTGAGAAGACGAAAGTTGAATATTAGCTTCACCGGGAGTAAGTCGATCTCCATCATCTTTGGAACCTTCATCCTCGGGTGTTGAGAAGATTTGACGTTGTTGAGGTTGTTCAATCGCTTCTTTAGCCTTTGCAATTTCTGCATTAAGGTCAAAAACCTCCTGGCTAGCTTCAGTTAGAGTCTCAAAACAGGTGTTCAAGAAATCCCAGCTAACATCACGTGTCAACTTGTCTTTAAGAGCCTCATAATCCTTCTCCACCTACTCAATTTGAACCCCCATCTCTTCTTTCTCTGTTTCTGAAGCTTCATAAGATGCCTTCAAAGGAGTAAGAGAACTCTCAAGGAATTGAATCTTGTGCGACGAGGTACGGAGGTCTTCTTGAGCTTGGGTGAGCATCTGCACGAAGTCACCCACATATACCTCTTTCTGGTTAAGAAGCTATTTCAAGCTTCTTATTTCTTCAGTTGCCTTGGAGTTCAGTAAAGGAGGATTCCAATTTGTCCTTGTCTTTTTCAACTTGATTGATTGGGGAAGCTTTTAAAACCGCTAATTAGGCAGTGGTTATCTTAAGTTGTTGTTCCAAATATCCCTTTTCCTTAGCAAGAACATCTTTCTCTATTTGAAGGCATTCGAATTGCTCCTTCCAATTATCAGTCGAACGCGCAACTCAATCACCTACTGATCCGTCCAAGAAATTCTTCTCATAAGATCCGTACCTGTCAAATTGATCTATAAAAAGACAAGGAAAGGGAGTTACAAACATGAAAGGAAGAGAAGGAAAGTAAAAAGAGTTAAAATATACCTTAAGGGAGGAATGTATAATATCATTCATCAGAGTCAAGGAACTGTGGCACTTAAGCTTCTTCCTTTCCACCATACAACGACTTGACTAGTTTTGTTCAACAAATTTCCACTATCGGGGGCTTCAATTAAAACATTCTGCATACCACGTCTACCACTAGAAGGCTCAGCTTCTTCACAAAAAGTAGCAACATGGACAACAGCTGGGGCGGCTGTAGGCAGGGAAGCAGGAGAAACATGAGAATTGGCAGTGGGGGTAACTGATGTCATCGGAAAAGCAACAAGTGGTGGCTCTTCTGAAATAAGACCAAATTCATATTCACTCTCAAATCCTTAGGCAAAGAGTCTGTCAATAAGACTTGGGGGGGGGGGGGGGT
>ML359131.1:98197-204773 GCA_005239505.1 Nicotiana paniculata
GGGGGGGGGGGGGGGGGGGTTATCAAAATGACCAACATCTTCATCAGAGATGTCCAAGTGGACACTCTTTTGCTCATCAACTAGGCTAAAAGGAATAGAACTTGGAGGGAGGTCTTGAGACACTTGGGCTTCATCATTTGAAACCACATGCCTTCTGACTCGTGGTTCCTCACTAAGGAACCTTCTTCAGTATCCTCTTTATCTTCAGGGCCACGAGCTTTAGCATTCTTCCTCTTAGAAGGAACAGAAGCGGAGCGATGCCACGGATGGAAAACCCTAGAAAAAATGGCAAAAGCAAAAAATATCAAAAGAAAAGAAAAGGATGAACAAAGAGAAGAAAAATCATGGGGATAAAAATTTACCGTGAATCACTTTCCATCCAAATTTCTGTGAGAGAAATTTCTAAGATCTCTTATTCATGGGAGCAACGGTCAATATTTTTTCTACCCAATCACGAATGTCAGAAATTTATGTGAAGACTTCCATGGTTGCTGAAAAAAATGAACATACACATATGTGAAGATAATGAAAACATCAAAGAAAGAAATGAAATAGGAGGAAAAAATACTTACGTGCAAAGTTTCACTTTTCAAGAAAGGAAATATTCTCATCACCCACTAACTCACGAGTGGGGACAACAACAAACCGAGCGTACCAGCCATGGTCACGATCATCCTCGGGGCTTGCTAAAACTCTTTCACTTCTAGCCACGAGAGAAAAAATATCTTCACGAAAACATTTTGAAAAATACAGGTGGAGCAAGTGACGGAAGGTAAAAAGGGCGGAAACTAAGCCTAACAAGTAATGAAGGCAAGCAAATGCCCTCCACACAAGTGAGCCTATTTGACCGAGGCAAACATTCAAATAGCGGTAGAATTCAATGATCACAGGATCAATAGGAGGAGTAAAACCTAAGGTAAAGGGGTAGGTATAAACAAAGAAATAACCTTCATGAGAGGTGATTCAATGATCCACACTAGGGATCATTACTGGAAAATCAGGTTTCTAGTGACATTCACATCGAACCGAGGAAATGAGTCCTGGAGTACTTAAGATAGTGTAATGATCAACTGGGTTAAGAGAAGTTGTGGAAGAAACCTATTTTCACATAGCTTCACAATCTGATACAAAAGAAAGTTCCTGTGGGATAATCTTAGAAACAATGGGTTATCGCATGGGTTCGTTATGATCTCTCCCTCTAGAGGAAGATCTAGAAGTTAAGGTAGTTCTAGCCCATAGCTGGAAGATCTAGGAGTTAAGGAATTTCTAGCCCATAGAGGAAGAAGGCTTAGCAGTACTACTTTGTGGAGTAGAACCACGACTGGACAACAAATCTAAGCTACATAGTCTGCCACCTCTCCTACTCCTGGTAGGGGCAGTAGAAGAAGGGAGTTCATCAACGATAACCACTTTATGCGGGTCTGATGATGAAGTAGGATTTAATGAACGAGAAGACATCTTTAATGGTGGAAATATAGGAAAAGGAAGAAGAACTACAAGAGAAGTTAGGGAGATGAAAGCAAAGAATAAGGAAGGGATTTTTGAAATTGAGTGTGATGAGGCATTCAAGAGGAAAACAACTGTCATCAGAGATGGTCATTATGAACTGTCATCATGGAACCGTCACTTCGTGACTGATGCAGTCGTAGAAAAACTCTAAAAAGGCGCTGAAAACTGCAGAATCAATTACAATGAGACACATATATTGACATTAAATAGACATGACGTAAGTCTCATCGATTCTGAAGAAGGCATTATGATAATCGGCAAAAGGCGGCAAAAACTTCCCGCCATAAATACTTACCAATTCTCGAATATTCAGTTGAGAATATTCAGAAAGTGGGGGACTATCTGTATCAGTGAAAAAAAGTATCAGCCCTGACAGCTGGAAAAGAAGAAATATGCACGGGATGAATGAAGACCATAAAAGGGAAAGATTCATAAATCTATTATAAATAAGGAAGGAAAATCGACATTGATCTTGATTACGGAAAATCTTCAGACATTAATGTAACCGTTACGTTTATATATGGTAACGGGTAGTCAAGACAATTAATGCCAAGAATAAGCCAAAATTAAGTAGAAAAATTATTATAATTATGTATCCTTATATAAGGAAGCGATCCTCATTTGTAAAGACATCTAAATTTTTATAAATATATGCAATTAGTCTTTTACTTTATTCAAAGTGTTCAAACCGCAATTCTGAGAGAGATTGACGATCTACATTAAGCTTTCTTTCCTTATCTAATATTTCTATTATTCTTTTTATTCTTTGAATTACCAAGGAAGCGCAATAATTTTGGTTATCACTAACCCGATTTTTTTGATATCCGCTTTGATCGATTTTTTTTTTTTTTGGATTAAACAGTAATTTTAAGTTGAAAATTATGCGGCAGACTAAAGTTGCAAACACACCCACGACTTTTCGACTTGGATTTTATATACAGTGGAACAAAATGGATATAATTTATATAAAATCTGCATCTATAGGGGCAAAATATTAATAAATGTAATGGTACCCGCATTTATTGAGTATATTGACTTATAATTTCTAATGCATTTTTATTCACGTGCTTATTCAAAATTTAATTGGTGATCACTATAAGAAAATGCCATTGTGTTCCTTAAAATACTGGTCCTAAACTCCTTTTGTTATCCATTCTCATTCATAGAACATGAAAGTACCCAATCCATTGATCACTTCTATTGACTTTTATTACTTAATTTTATTTTGGAAGCTTTAGTTCCCTGTATTTATGTTCTTTTCAGGGCCGGTCTAGACCTAAAACACTTGCTTTAGGCCCCAAAATTAACTAAATAATTTATATAATTATTTCTTATCATTGATACACTTCTTCTTTTATTTTTATATCAGTGTTTAATAACTTAATTTCTTTCTCTCAATAATTAGTACAACCTAACTAATTTTCAACCAATTTTATTTTACTTCGTTGTTGAATCCTTTTTCTCTATTAATTAATTAGTCACCTAACTCTATTTAATAATAATCCAACTTACCAATTATTTTTTCTCACATAAATTAAACGTTTTCTGGGTTCTCTTATTTCAGTTGTGATGCAGTCAAGCACGCAAGTGTCGCACCAAACAAAGTTTGCAACATTTAATTTTTTATTATTTTTTGTCTCTTATAAAACCAAATTGTCTTTTTTTTTTCATTCCTCATACTCACTTGCATATTTTGTCAAATAGTTGTTTAGACGTGGATACAAAATATTTGAAGTTTATGAGCTCCTGTCATAATCTCGAATTAATATTTAATAATAACTGGAGTCACAGTTAGGTATTTATAGATATTTAATAATTTTTTAATAAAGGATATTTTTTGCATACACCTTATATCGATATAAGGTCTATGCAAAAGTTATTGGGTTCCCGAAAACCCATAAAATACATTCTAGATCCACCACTGCACTTATATTATATATACTACATATATTCAAAGTTTAAGTAACATAAATAATCCGTGTAAGTAATTTTTTCATCATATTACCGTTATCTATTGTTAATATTACAAATCGCACATTTTAAGAAGGTTTAAGTGTAAATTTAAGTGACCTAATAGGGTAAAAAATAACTCATATATTTGAGTCCTCTTATTAAGATCCGGCTTTAGGCCTCCGATGCTACTGAGCCGCCCATGGTTCTCTTTTAGTTGTATTTAATTTATGTTCTTTTTGTTGTTTATAGGAAGGGTATATTCAACCACGAATAGTTACAGAGCTAGAGTTAAGATATAAATTTAATAGGTTCAATTTTGTACTGAACTTACTGTACTATTAAAATAATAGATTCAAATATAATATTTATTGAAATTTTATTCATCTGTACATATATATTGTAATGACCCGGCAAGTTGTTTTGAACATTTGCACTTTACTCGGCAGTTTGAAGCTTGAATAGCTCCGAATGATGTATTATGAGGTTTTGGTTATCCGGAATCGATTTGGAAGAATGAATTTCATGATTTAAGCTTAAGTTGGAAGAATTGACTATATTTGACTTTTGTGAATTTGACCCCAGAACAGAGTTTTGATGGTTTCATTAGGTCCGGATGGTGATTTTAGACTTGGGCGTGTTCCCGTTGAATGTTTCTTGAGGTTCTAGCTTTAATTGGCGAAAGTTGACAATTTGGAATTCTGGAATGTTCATAAGTTTGACCGGAAGTTGACTTTGGTGATATCAAGTTCAGATTTTGTTTCCGGAAGTTGGAATAGCTTTGCTATGTCATTTGAAACGTGTGTGAAAAAATTGAGATCATTCCAAGTTGATTTGATATGGTAGGACACGCGTTTTGGAAGTTGAAAATTCAAAAGTTTATTAAGTTTGATTTTAGGTACGATTTGTGGGTTTTATGTTGTTTGATGTGATTTGAAATATCGAATAAATTCGTATCGTGTTTTAATACTTGTTGGTATGATTGAATGGGGTCCTAAGGGGCTCGTGTGTTTTTTGGATCATTGGCAGAGAAACTAGTTAAGTTAAGGATTTGGAGTTTGACCATGGTCAATATCGGGTCAAGATGACCTCTTTCGATATTTTGAGTGCGGGAGCATGTTCGTAGCATATTTTATGATTGAAACGCATATATGATTTGTGTCCGGATTCCAAATGAGTTTTGGGTGCTAAAACGAAAATTCTTCATTGCTGATTTTCTAGTGTAAAATAATTAAGAAAATGTCATTTTTTTATCCTTTAAATTTCCAGACTTCATTTAAAACTTGAAAACATCATATCTCCCTCGTTTTAAGGCCAAAGTGGGTGATTCAAAATCCTAACATGGCTGAACTTTCACAAGGAATCTATTGCAGCCATCAAAAATGAGTTTTGGGATTATCTGGCATACGAAAGGAGGTAGAACAGTTGGGAAAAAATATTTAATATCGTGAGTTTGTTCATTTGGTCATATTTTGAGAGGGGGAGCTCGAATTTGGGCAATTGTTGAGACGATTTTCATCATATGAATTGGGATAAGTGTTCTTTACTCGATTTTGGTTATATTTCATGAATCTATTTTTGTTTTTGATAATTGGATTGTGAATTTTAAAGACAAAATTGGGATTTTTATCCAAAGTTTTATAGAGTGAATCGTTGAGTTTTGAACATCGATTCAGAGTCGGATTTGGTTGAAGCTAATGGTTGGACTCGTAATTGAATGGGTTGTTGGATTTTGTGAGTTTTATCGGGTTCTGAGGCACATGCCCGGGTTTGACTTTCTGGTCGATTTTGGGATTTTGATTAATGATTCGACCTTTATCGATTGGGTTTGTTCCCTATGGAATTATTTAATATATTTGAGTTTCTTTTGGCTAGCTTCGAGTCAATCAGATGTCGGTATGCGCGGGATGGCATCATGGAGCATCATTTGGCTTGCTGGGTATTGGATTTGTCTTGTTCGAGGTAAGTAACACTTCTAAACTTGGTGTTGAGAGTATGAAACCCCGAATTACGTGTTATGTGTTTTTGCTGTTGAGGTGACGTACATGCTAGGTGACGGGCGTGTGGGCGTGCACCATGTGAGTTGTAACTCCGTTATCTCTGTGGTACTGTGTAGTTACCCGACCTTGCCTGTAACCATGAAATCTTTACGTACTAGAGCTATTGAGCTGTGATCCATGTTAGAAACCATGTCTAGGCTACATGCTTATTCTATTGGGACCCACTTAGGTCATTTCTCTTGTTGAGATATTTTCTTAAATTACAGTTATGTACTCAGTCATATTTATTCATTTGCATATCATATTTTAGTCTCTGTTATCGTTTGTTGTCACAACATGTTATCATTGTTTGGACTGATTGGCATGAGATTTTTGAGCCCGAGAGACTGGAGAGGTTGGTGACTGAGTTGGGTATGAGTGTCGAACTGTGGGTTATATATGTATATGTGTGGATCGGGTTGCACGCTGCAATGATCCTTGTGGTTGTATATGTGTGGATCGGGTTGCACACTACAATGAGACTTATGGCTATATATATAGGATCGGGTTGCACGCCGCATCGTGTTTCATTGATTTATGCCACGATTGGCTTGGTATAGCGCTTGGGCTAAAGGATCCCTTCCGGAGTTTGCACACCCATAATGAGTGCAGGATCTATTGATTTATGATGGGATCGGGCTGCACCGCAGCAGGGACCGTACAATGCTGAGTGACCGAGTGCGTTGAGTGATTGAGCGTGATGAGTGGGAGTGTGAGACAGTGAGATGGAGTACTCTCAGAGTGTGGGTACATGAGTTCATCACGGTGGTGCATTGCATTAACATGTATACTTGGCACACAAGCATAGAGATGCATTCCCTCATGTTACACGGTTTTGTGACATCTATGACATTCATATGCACATTGACATGTAGGCATAGTGATATACTTTCCTCATGCCATACGGTAATGAGACTTCTTAATTGTTTTTGAAAGTGTTTGGAAAAAAATCACAGTTTTCAAACTTAAACATATATTTGGTGTTTTTGGTGAAAGGTTTGAGATTTATTGTTATACTTGAAAAACATGCCTATTTTCCGTAACTGTAAACGAGCTGAGCTTTTAAATATACCATCTTTATTATTTTGTTATTAATTGTTACTGGTTATTGGAGGTTGACTCGGACCCTTGTTCTAGCTCGTCACTACTTTCAACCTAAAGTTATGTTTGTTGCTTATTGAGTACATGAGGTCGGCTGTACTCATATTGTACCTTGCGTGCAGATGTTGGATGTTGATGTTGTTGTACATGGCGGGAGCTGGATTTGAAGACGTGCGTATGTTCTAGTCACAGCTGACTCTTGTTCATGGTAGCTCTAGACTTGTAAAAAATTCTCTTTATGTACATTCAGACATATGTTGTATTTATTTCATACTAGCTTTGTAAACCCTAAATCTTAGAAGCTCATGATTTGTACTACCAGTCCTTGGAAACTTATTTGTATAAAAGCAGTGTATTATTAATTTTTTTCTTAATAAATATCATTAAATTGGATAATTTCTAATTGGCTTACTTGATGAGTTGGGTTAGGGGCCATCACGACTAGGTGGATTTTGGGTCATGACAAGTTGGTATCATAACTCTAGGTTCATAGGTTCTACAAGTCATGAACAAGTGTGTAGTAGAGTCTTGCGGGTCAGTATAATGACGTCCATACCTATCTTCGAGAGGCTACAGAGAATTTAGGATAATTT
The DNA here is from genome assembly GCA_005239505.1 of Nicotiana paniculata. Classification (NCBI taxonomy): domain Eukaryota; kingdom Viridiplantae; phylum Streptophyta; class Magnoliopsida; order Solanales; family Solanaceae; genus Nicotiana; species Nicotiana paniculata. The sequence continues at coordinate 105,390 of ML359131.1, forward strand.
CCCATCTCTCTTTCCTTATCGTTTAGAATTGATTCAGCTTGAAACATAACTCTTTGAATTCCTTCCACGCATTCATATGCGCATGTGAGCGCTCGGTATTAGCTGTGCATCGCCGACTTGTGATTCCATGGGTGAGGTGCGGGATGTGATTTTGGCGCGCTGATGATGGGCCAGTTTGGAGGACATGAGGCCAGGTTTTGACTGTAACTTAGGCACGAGGATTTCGGTTGTGTGAGTATATGATCTTGGACTTATATGTCCGGTAATATCCCTACGAGTGGAATTTATGGCTCGATGAGTGATTGAATGGCTATATGATGAGCATGATGTGACTGCGGGATATGTTCGGATGGTTCTAATGTGTAGAGTTTGTTTGAGATATAAAAAGACTATTGGGTTCTTGATTTCTATCTTGATGTGACATACAATCTCGAGTTATGAGTGTGTTGAAGAATCTTTCATGTCGTTTAATTGCGGAACGAATTAGATTCCCATGTCTTGTTGATGAGTTCATAATCAAGAATATTAAGTGATTGTGTGGTAGTTGTAATTGTAGAAGGGTAAAGAGAGATGTCAGTTAGAGGCTAAGCAAGTGGGTTATCTCCTGCGGGGTGGTCTACAGAGGTGTGATCCTTATGATGTTGTGTGGGGGCTTTCTTTCAAGTATATGTGTTGTGATTTAAGTTTGGATTGGTTGCGAAAGTTGATTTGGCTGTCGCAAAGATGAATGCGAGCTTAGCAGGTTATTTGAGGTATGTAACGACCCGGTCAGTCGTTACACAGAATTTGCATTATATTTGCTGTTATTGCCTTGTCATAGGTTGGTTATACTGTTTAGGATGTGTTAGAGTTGGTTAGCTCAGGTTCGGAGTGGTTATAAAAGGAGTTAAGACACTTAGCCTCTAAAAGTAGCTTTAGAGTTAAAAAGTCAACTAAGAGTTGACTTATTGGTAAACGATCTCGGAATGTGGATTTTATGGCTCAGATAGCTTTGTTAGGTGATTTGGGACTTAGGAGTGTGTTCAAAATATTTTTGTGATGTCCGATGTAGAATTAGGCTTGAATTGGCGAAAGTTAGTTTTTGGCGATTTCTGATCGGCAGTGGAAAATAGGCTATCGGGGTTAGATAGGAATTTCAGAAGTTGGAGCACGTTCGTAATAGAATTTTGGATATGTGTGCTAAATTTCAGGTCAATCAGATGTGTTTTGGTTGGTTTCGGCGTCGTTGGTGGAATTTAGGAATTTCAAAGTTCATAGGCTTGAATTTGATGTGATTTTGGTGTTTTGATGTTGTTTTTGGTATTTAGAAGGCTCGACTAAGTTCGAATGATGTTATGGGACGTGTTGGTATATTTGTTGAGATTTTCGAGGGCCTCGGGTGGATTTCGAAAGATTAACGGATCAATTTAGACTAGAAGAAAAGTTGTTACATTTTTTTCACAGCAGCATGAACAGTAACTCGGGTGAACAGTAAAACGCGTGAACAGTACCGCGAAAAATTCTGGACAGTATAAAAATAAACCCTCCACGACCAATACCCACTTTTTCACCATTTTTGTACGGAAAGAGAGCTTTTGAGGCAATTTTGAAGAGATAAAATCATTGTTCTTCATTGAGGTAAGGATTTTGGACACTAATACTCGATTATATGTGATTAAGGATCAAATATCAGTGTTTAATTCATGAAAATCAGTAGAAAAGGATGGAGTTAGGGCTTGAGATTATGAGACCTTTAGGGGTCGAGTCGAGAGGTCAAACAAACTCTGATTTTAGCGTTCTTTATATGTATGGACTCGTGAGATGATGAAGAAAATTTGGTATAAAATTTGTCGAGTTCTGAGATGCGGGCCCGGGGGTCGGTTTTGGCTACTTTCGGATTTTGTGCTAAAACTGGTACTTTTCAATTGGAATTCATTCCCTTAGCATAATTTGATGATAAAAATCTGATCTTGGTAGATTTGGAGCACTCGGAAGTTGATTCGAGAGGCAAGCGGGTAGCAGAGTAGCTTTTCGGACTAGTTTGAGGTAAGTAATGTCTTTAAATCCTATCCTGAGGGTATGAAACCTCGGACTTTACATCTTTTCATGGTTTTGGAGTGACACACACACTGGATGACGAGTGTGGGGTGTGCACGAATTGAAAATTTGGAAATATGTTTCTTTTTAGGCAACTATTGAGTTGCGAAACTGCTTTTAAAGGCTATTCTTTATAGTATTGATATGTTTTGATATAATTAGGCTATAAGCCATGTTTGGGGTCGATCTGTTTTAACCCCTTGGGGGCTATTTTCATGATAATTCCTCACTTAGAAATTATGATTTTACACTCAGTCTTTCCTGATAAATTGTTATGACACTCAGCGCTTGTTGATATTAATTCTTGACATGAAATACTGTTTTGGGTCGAGAACCTTGTTTATTTATGGCCCGAGTGGCATGTTGAGAGTGTCTGATTGAGTGATTCTGAGGGCCAATATTGTGAGGATGTTATGATATGAGAGAGGGCGAGTGCCTGAGAGTGATTGATGCCATGATTTGGCTTGTTTATAGCGCTTGGGCTGTAGGAGCCCCTCCGGAGTCTGTACACACCCCCAGTGAGCGTAGGTACCTACTGAGTACGAGTACCGAGTGATTGGGAGGCATGAGTGACAATGAGGATGCCCAAGGGGCTGATATTGAGTGACTTTGAGGTGCTGAGTGACTGTTATAGAGTGATGGTGAGGTGCTGAGGGAATATTTATGAGTGATCATTATGGCCCGAGGGGCAGATTTTTGATGATATTTTACTGAGTTTTGATTATGATTCACTTCATTTTTCAAACTGATATTTTTGGGAGTTTTATTGAGAAATAATGGAAAATATACTTGTTTTAAAGAATTTTTACGGAAACTGGTTTGAACTTCTATATACCTTATTGAGCCGTGGCATTTTATTGTTTTGTGGATTGGTGTATTTGTGCTGTGTGTTTCTTATTCTCAGACTATGATTTATTTTCATTACTACTGAGTTGGCGTACTCATCATTACTCCCTGTACATCTGTGTATAGATACATGTACTAGTGCGGCGCAGTAGCCCTATTCATTCGTTATCATCATCATTAACGGGATTTCGAGGTAGCTGTTTAGCGTCCACAACTTCTCCACATCCCTTCTTCTTATAGTATTAGCATTTGATTCATAGATATTTATTAAGACATTAGCAGAGTTAGTTATATTCTTAGATGCCCCTGACCATGTTTACTCCAGTCCTGAGGGAATTGTTTAGACAGTGGATTATTTTATATTTTCCTAAAGACTTAGGAAATTCTTATGCTTGCTATGCTGATATTTATGATATTGCATTATTTGATTAAACTAAGTGTGTAGTTATGTGATGGTTGGCTGGCCTAGTTCCACGATATGCGCCATCACGCCCTGTTGGGATTTGGGGTCGTGACAAGGTATTATGTGGTTTATGTTACATGAGGCTGTGAAGGATTTAGTTGAACTTCGGTGTGGGATTTTGGCTGTAAAAGTGTATGGGTATTATGAGTTATCGAGTGCTTTGTTCTATGGCTTTGAGTCAAGTGAGGGAGTCTGATATCAACGATTGGATTGCTTGATTATGTGTTTTACTAGTTCCGATTGACATACTTGTGAATCAGATATGACTTGGAGAGGTCAGTTTTGAGGATGACTTGAGTAAGGAATTTCGGGATGCGTGATGTATTGCACTTTATGGGTATATGGAAATAGTGGAATGGTTGAGTTGTTATGTGCGAATGATGTAGTATGCATGGGGTATGAATTTATTTAGTTGTGTTAAGGAAATTTTACTTCCTTGGGTGTTGTTGTGCTAATGGGTCACATGCCCTTTGGCCCGTTTGGGCGACATAACTGAGATTTGAGCAGAATAGATGACTCTCGAGAAGGTTCCAATGGATTCAAGATTTTCATGTAGCAATGAGAATTTTCAGTATTTGTATATGTCTAGGATATGAGATTTACATTGGATGGTGTCAAGACTTGCGGTATTTCTATATCATTATGGATTTTATATTTTAGTATTAGAAAGGTGAAGGACATGACTTTAGATTCACAGAAGGTCTTTCCAGAGTGGGTTTCTTGGTTGTGGTACCCGTGGGGTGCTTAAGAGGGAATACAACGACTTATTGCCCTTGAGACAGTGTGGTTTTATGCTAGGATCTCGTGGGGTAAGTTTTGGTTAAGGATCGTGGTGTTCTGGCAAGGGAAGTTTCCATTTGAGGGTAATTCAGAAGTGACTCAGATCAACAATACAACTTGGTAGTAGGTTAGATCAGCAAGGTAATAGATATGAGCGGTTCTTAGGGTACTTATAATGTGGTGAGCCTCTATAGGTGTTTCGTGGCAATGTTCTTGGGTTTTGGTGACCTGCATGACTTGGTTGAGTTAGAGGGATTCAGTTCCGATAGCTAGGTTATGTGCAAATGGATTTCCGAGTGTTCTCAATGGTGTACACCACAGTTCGAGGTGTATATTTCCTGTCGGCATGAGGAGCATGTCGCGCATTGTGATTTTCTCCTGGATCAGATCAAACAGAAGGTTTCTGACGGATCGGGTATGTGTTCTACTGGTGACTCAAAGTTGATTATGAGATCCTCTTACTTTTCATATGATTACAAGAATGATGCGGTATGTTATGTGGGATTAACATTTGCGTGTGTAAGGTCACAACTCAGTTTTGAAAGGAAGGTCATGAATTCTTAGGCAACACAGACGGTTTTAGATGACTAGATGAATGATATTACCATTTGGAATTTCCTGAGGAGAGCATACATTTCAGAAGGTGCACTGAGTGTTGATGTACAAATGCTTCATTTGTATTGCGGTACTCTCCTGGTTGATCAGTTGTTGTTATTCAGATTTTGTTACGTGGCATGAAAGAATTTTAGAAGTATTACTCGTGGGATGATCGTGTATGAGAGATGTGTTAGACATTCGGGTGGTGGAGTTGGGATCAGATATGGTGATTCGTTTGTTCTATGTATTTGAAGATCGGGAATTCCAAGCAGATTGTTTTGTGGTTGTGGATTGAGAAGATGTGGCTAAAGCTAGCCAGATGATTGTATGTGTCATGGTTAGGTCATTTTGGACCTTTGGATGGTTATTTATCTATTTGTGGATGACTAGAGTTCATTTGGATCCCAATTGGTAGACCTAATGAGGATGTGTATTCACCGGGTCGGATTGGTTGACTCCGTACTGCTATTGTTGAAAGATTTTCCATTCGGTGGAGTTGAGATTATTTGTGTTTTGATATGATCTATGTGCTACTCCTCTATGCTACGAGGGTTTGTGATTCATTGGTTATATGGACACGTGGTGCGGGTCTATTTGGTCCTTATGGCGAAGTTTGAGCGAGATAGGTATTAGAGTGTCGAATGATTGATTGTGCATTGGTTATGTTCTTTCCGGATTATGGTATTGTGTTATTCGTATCTCCGTGATTATGGTCATGCACCTTGGGTACTTGATGTCGAATTGCACGTGGTTATTGATTTTGAGCATGGTGGCTGAGGTATTTCATATGGACCCGTGTTTGGATGGGGTCACGCATTGCAGCAGAGTTATGTTAAGATATGACCCTTTGTGTTAGATTCATGTTTCTTGGTTCTACTAGGTATGATGGGTTCGTAGTATTTCGGTTGTGGTGGTACTTGTTGAACTTGCGGGATTGACTCATTTGAGTCATTTTCCATGATTGAGTACATTTGAGTTGTTTCATATTGGTGCACATATTGCACGGTTTGTGGCTCTGGGTAGTATTAGTGTGGCATGTCCGTAGAGTAGCTAGTATTTGTCAATATGAGGTCGTCGAATCTAGGATGAGTGCTATCAGATTTGATTGCAGCATGTACGGAGGATAATATCGGAAGTCGGCCTTGGGCTTGTATTTGGTTCTTGTCGAAGGAGAGGGAGCTCCATGGCTTGTTGATATGAGGAATGGTTATGAGTTTTTGCATTTTTCTTTCATCGTCGTTAGTGTATGAATTTTTTTTAATGAGGCTTATTACTGGTAACCAAGCTTGTTTGAGCAGTTATTGTGGTCGGAAGGTATTGCTACAAATACACGAGTTATGCGGTATATCATGTAATTACATCTTGAGTTATGGTTATGGTTTGATACAATTTGTTCAGACTTATATAGTGTGGATATGCGAGATTCAGGTCTTATAGGAAATTCCTGATGTTGGAAATTGGATTCTGTGGTTTATGGGCCAAGGTTGAAGTAATGATTTTCAGTATGTTGTGTTGTCCCGCCTATATGGAATAGGGTGACATGGGATCACCCCTGGGTATGTGCATGGTAAGGTTACATGGCGGTTTGATGGCTTTGGAACAACTCTTGGCACGTTCGAGGACGAGCGTATGTTTAAATGGGGGAGGATGTAACGACCCGACCGGTCGTTTTGAGCATTTGCACTATGCTCGGTAGTTTGAGTGCTTGTGTAGCTCTATATAATGTATTATGACTTATGTGAATCGCCGGTTTTGATTTTCGGGTTATTCGGAATCGATTTGGAATAATGAATTTCATGATTTAAGCTTTAAGTTGGAAGAGTTGACCAAGTTTGACTTTTGTGAATTTGACTCCGTACGGAGTTTTGATGGTTTATTTAGGTCTGGATGGTGAGTTAGACTTGGGCGTGTGCCCCGATTTGCATTTGGATGTTTCTTGAAGGTTCTAGCATTGATTGACGAAAGTTGGCAATATACAGTTTTGGAATGTTCATAAGTTTGACCGAAAGTTGACTTTGGTGATATCGAGGATTTTGGTTCCGAGAGTTGGAATAGCTTCGTTATTTCATTTGAAACTTGTGTGCAAAAATTGAAGTCATTCCGAGTTGATTTGATATAGTTCAGCACGAGTTATGGAAGTTGAAAGTTCAAAAGTTTATTAAGAGCCCGTTTAGACATAAGAAATAATTCCCTTTTTTCCAAAAATTCTCTTTAATCAACGTTTGTTCATAAAATTTCCAATTTTCACTTGAAGATGCATTTTGAAAATAGTTGAAAATTCGAAAAACTACAAAAACTTGTTTTTCGAAATTTTTACTCAAATCACTCACAAAACTTCAAAAATAACCCAAAATTTAATTCATGTCCAAACACAATTTTAAATACCATTTTCACTTTAAAAATATTTTTACCTTTTTTTGGAACTTTACAATTCTTATGTCCAAATGCCCACTAAGTTTGATTTGAGGTACGATTCGTGGTTTTTATGTTGTTCGATGTGATTTGAAGCTTCGAATAAGTTCGTATTTTGTTTTAAGACTTGTTGGTATGATTGAATGGGGTATCGAGAGGCTCGTATGTGTTTTGGATCATTGACTCAGAAACTAGTTAAGGATTTGGAGTTTGATCATGGTCAATACCGGGTAAAGATGACCTCTTTTTAGAATTTTGAGTGCACGAGCATGTTGGTAGTGTGTTTTATGATTGAAACACATATATGGTTTGTGTCCGGGAGGTCCCTAATGTGTTTTGGGTGCTAAAACAAAATTCTTTCACTGCTTATTTTCTGGTGTGAAATAATTATGAAAATGTCATTTTTTCCCTTAAATTTCCAGACTTCATTTAAAACTTCAAAACATCATATCTCCCCCGTTTTAAGGTCAAATTTGGTGATTCAAAAACCTAACTTGATTGGAATTTTACAAAAAATCTATTGGAGTCATCAAAAGCGAGTTTTAGGATAATTTGACACACAAAACGAGTCAGAAAATCTAGGCAAAAAATATTTAATATTGAGAGTTTGTTCATTTGTTCATAATTTGAGTTGTGGAGCTCAAATTTGCAAATTGTTGAGGCGATTTTCACCATATAAATTAGGTTAAGTGTACTCTACTCGGTTTTGTTTATATTTCATAAATCTATTTTTGTTTTTGGTAATTAGATTGTGAATATTAAAGAGAAAATTGAGGGGTTTTGTCCAAAGTTTCATAGAATGATTTTTTGAGTTTTGAACATCGATTCTGAGTCAGATTTTGTTGAAAATAGTATGGTTCAAATCGTAATTGAATGGGTTATAGGATTTTATAAGTTTCATCGGGTTCTGAGGCACATGCCCAGGTTTGACTTTTTGGTCGATTTCGGGATTGTGATTATAGATTCGGCCTTTATCGATTGGGTTTGTTCTCTATGGAATTATTTAATGTATTTGAGTTGATTTTGGCTAGTTTTGAGCCGTTCGAAGGTCGGTACACGCGATATGGCATCATGGAGTATCATTTTTCTTGCTCGGTATTGGATTTGGCTTGTTCGAGGTAAGTAACACTTCTAAACTTGATACTGAGGGTATGAAACCCTGAATTACGTGTTATGTGTTTTGGATGTTGAGGTGACGGACGTGTGGACGTGTACCGTATGAATTGTACTCCGTTATCTCTGTGGTACTGAGTAGTTAGTCGATCTTGTCCATAACCATGAAATCTCTACGTACTATAGCTATTGAGATGTGATCCATGTAAGAAACCATGTCTAGGCTACATGTTTATTCTGTTGGGATCCACTGAGATCATTTCTCTTATTGAGATATTTGCTTAAATTATAGTTACATACTCAGTCATATTCATTCATTTGCATATCGTATCTCAGTCTCTGTTATCATTTGTTGTCACAACATGTTATCATTGTTTGGGCTAATTGGCATGAGATTTGTGAGCCCGAGAGGCTGGAGAGGTTGATGACTGAGTTGGGGCTTGAGTGCCGAGTTGTGGGTGATATATGTATATGTGTGGATCAGGTTGCACACTGCAACGAGCCTTATGGTTGTATATGTGTGGATCGGGTTGCACGTTGCAACGAGCCTTATGGCTGTATATGTGCGGATTGGGTTGCATGCCGCAACGAGCCTTATGACTGTGTATGTGCGGATCGGGTTACACGCCTCAATGAGTCTTATGTCTATATATATGGGATCGGGCTGTACATTGCAACGTGTTTCATTGATTTATGCCACAATTGGCTTGGTATAGCGCTTGGGATGAAGGATCCCGTCCGGAGTCTGCACACCTATAATGAGCGCATGATCTATTGATTTATGATGGGATCAGGTTGCGCCGCAACAGGCACCATACATTGCTGAGTGACCGAGTGCGTTGAGTAATTGAGCATGATGAGTAGTAGTGTGAGGCAGTGAGATGGAGAACTCTCAGAGCATGGGTACATGAGTTCATCACGGTAGTGCATTGCATTAACATGTATACTTGGCACACAGGCATAGAGATGCATTCCCTCATGTTATACGGTTTTGTGACATCTATGACATTCATATGCACATTGACATGTAGGCGTATTGATATACTTTCCTCATGCCATATGATAATGAGACTTCGTAATTGTTGTTGAAAGTATTTGAAAAAAAAATCACAGTTTTCAAACTTACACATATCTTTGGTGTTTTTGGTGAAAAGTTTGAGATTTACTGTTGTACTTGAAAAACATGCATGTTTTCGTAACTGTGAACGAGCTGAGCTATTTCCTATACCATCTTTATTATTTTGTTATGAACTGTTGCTGGTTATTGGAGTTGGACTCGGACCCTTGTCCTAGCTCGTCACTACTTTCAACCTAAGGTTAGGTTTGTTACTTATTGAGTACATGGAGTCGGTTGTACTCATACTGCACTTCTGGATCTTGCGTGCAGATGTTGGATGTTGATGTTGCTGTGCACGACAAAAGCTGGATTTGAAAACGTGCCTGCGTTTCATTCACAGGTGCCTCTTGTTCATGGTAGCTCTAGACTTGTAAAAAATTTATTTATGTACATTCAAACAGATGCATACTAGCTTTGTAAACCCTATATCTTAGAAGCTCATGATTTGTACTGCCAGTCCATAAATTATTTGTATAAAAGCGGTGTATTATCATTTCTTTTCTTAATAAATCTCATTAAATTGAATAGTTGCTAATTGGTTTACCTAACGGGTTGAATTAGATGCCATCACGATTAAGTGAATTTTGGATCGTGACATATATATATATATCCCATACCAAAAATTCTATGTTCAAATGAACCCGTGGCAAGGTTACATCGGCCCTCTGAGTACCCAAGGTCATAGGTATTAGCTAGCCTAGCATGAGCCAACTCAAGTGTACTTGTTGCTTTTATATCTATATTTATCATGACAAAGCTGTTGGAGGATTTATTTCTCTGGTATTTTAGGGAACTTATCACTCAAAAAGGCAACTTTCTGGTCCATGGAACATGGGAAAGAGAGAAGTTCTCATAATCTGTCACCCAAGCAGAAGGTTAAGTTTGAATTATTGTTACGTGTTGTTTAATAATGTATCGTATTGTACTGTACTGTATTGTTTGATGAATATAATGTTTGGATAAATTTTATTGTTTGCCGTCGTTTTATGATGTCATGCACCAATAATATGAAGAATAAACTTACAATTTTACTAAAAAACAATAGGATACGAAGTAGAATTATTATATAAAAGAGTAGGATAAAGGATAAAATACGATATTTAGTAATAAAGAACGGCGAGACGAGAGAAAAAAGCTAATTACGCCATTACACCAAATCCATTGTTCTATAAAGTGACACTTTTCATTATTACATAACAACAAATTTAATGATACAATACAATAAAATTTAAGTAACAATCAAAACAAACATTATATTTAAAATACCAATACGATACAATACAATACAATAGGTAACAACCGATCAAAACAAGCCGTAAGAAACTTATGTTTTGTCAGCTTTTGTGTGCTTATGTTATTGGAAATAAGGTCTATCAGGGTCACATGCAAGGTTTTCAATTTTAAGACATTTCACTTTCATATTATTGGGTTGTAACGAAATTCCAATAAAATAAAAGGGGAAAATATATATAAAAGAGGCAAAATAAGCGACAAAACTGACTTAACCTTTTTGTCCATGAAGAAATCTTAATGAAAGTGAGAAGACAAGCTGATAGATTATTGCTTGATTAACTACTGGAGTATATAAAAGAAGGTCACATGTAACGGATGGAAATCTGAATCTGCCTCTATTTTGATATTACATTTTATAACGTTGAACAATTATTTAAAGTTGTCCTGTTGTCAGCTAGCAGACATGTAGAAGCCATGTGGATAATCTTATACGGTTAGAATTGCCACGTGGATATGATAACAACTATGATGGAGGTTAAAAATAACTAATTTCCCAAATTCTTTGGAAGTAAATTTGCGTTTTGCCTTACTAATTTTTCTTTTAGGTGAGGCTCAAGGAGGACTTATGTTTTGACCATTATGGTCTGGTTTTTTTTTTTTTTTGGATCTCGCACGTAACACGAGTTTAGTGTACCGAATTGCCTGCCCTTTCCTAGGAGGGGAGGCACAGAAGAGCTTGATAAGACTCAAATATTGCAAAACAATGTAAGCTAGTTATTACTTATTAGTTAGTCAGGACTCGAATGTCTAGTTAATTTGTGTTATTTTTCTTCTACTTTTGGTCGTAAGAAACATGGAACAACAAATTAAATTTAACTCTAATAGTTATATATGTTCTTCCCCTCGAAAACTGTCGTCTGTAAAAGATGAGAACCATGTGGATAATGTCATACAAGAATTGTAAGGTGTACAAAACAAGGTGTTATAGGACATTATTGTTCCCATTTCATTAGGCAATCAATTATTATTAGCTTTGTACGTAAACTGTAATTAAGCCCTCCTTGCGCGAGAAGAGGAGTCTTAGAGCAATGTTAAAGCTTCTCTGTATGACCTATAGGTCACGGGTTCGAGTCGTTGAATCAGCTATTGATGTTTGCATCAGGGTAAATTGCCTACGTTACATCCTCTTGAAGTGCAATCCTTTCTCATAACCTGCGTGAACGTGAGATATTTCGTACACCGAACTGCTCTTTTTTGCCTTTAAGTGGTAGCAATCCGATGGAGACGCTTGCGTAGAAGAAAACTCAGATCAGTATTTGTGATTCTTATGGTTAATGCTTGATTTGATATAAATGGCAGGCGTGAATCATACGAAAAATTTGAAAGGATTTTGGGTCAATTCAAAAAATAAGTTGACTAATGTGTTATTGGTTATTGGTTCATGGATCATTTTCTGTTTTATAAACTACTGAAAAATCTTGGACATAATTTGAAATAAACATGAGTATACTTGATTAGTTGGTAAATTTGATCTGTTGAGACAAAAAGATTATTTTTCTCTCATCAAGATTATTCTTCTCTCATCAAGTGTTCAGTAAATAATAAAACTCTGTGACAAATTAGCCTACCACTTTTATATGTCTTTTTTGAGGTTTTTTCTCGATATTTTGTAATCTCTTTTATGTAGTAGATTGTTCATGTGCGCTTGTGGATGTAGGTCAATTGATCGAATCACATTAAGTATTTGTGTCTCTTTGATATATTTCTGTGAAGACCCGATAGGTCATCTTGTGATTTAAACTTAATTCTGTGATCCGAAACATTTAAAAGTCATGTTTTAGCCTTACTCGATTTGCGTCGCACTTCGGACGTCTTTCCGGAAAGCTTTTATGTTAAAAACTGATAAAAATAATAAAATTTGCCTAAAAACTTCATTTGAGTTTACTTCGATCAATATTTTTGGTAAACGGACCCGGATTCATATTCTGACGGTCCTAGTGGGTCCGTATCGTGATATGGGATTTGGGCATATGCCCTGAATTGAAATCGGAAGTCCCTAGCCCGAGATATCAGACTATGTCGAAATTTGAAAGTTGGAAGCTTAATGAAATTGAAGTGTTTGACCAAAGTTTGATTTTTCGGATAACAGGTCCATATTTTGGTTCCGAAACTCGTATAGGTCCAGCACCATATTTATGAATTATCTGTGAAATTTGATGAAAACGGAGTTGATCTGACGTAATTCGGATGTCCGGTTGTGTAAATAGGTATTTCAAAGTTTTTTTGAAAATTTCATTCGACTTGGTGTTCAATTCGTAGTTCTAGGTGTTATTTTGGTGATTTGATCGCGCGAGCAAGTTCGTATGATGTTTTTAGACTAGTGTGCACTTTTGGTTTAGGGCCCCGAGGGCTCAGGTGAGTTTCAGATAGGCTTCGAAGTGATTTTGGACTTGGTGAAATTTGCTGGTGTAACTGATCTTGTTGCAGGCCTCTGGTCTCGCATTTGCGAGATCAAGGATCGCAAACATCTGAGTGTTTCGCATTTGCGAGCTTCTCATAGCAAATGTGAAGAGGAGCTGGACCATACGGGGTTCGCAATTGCGAAATAACCTTCGCATTTGCAAAGTTGGTCTGGGGAAGGCAGTCTTCGCATTTACGACGATTGTGTCGCATTTGCGGTCATCTAGTGTTCGCGTTTGCAAACCATTCTTCGCATTTGCGAAAAATGCAGAAGTGTGAAGGACTTCACATCGACGATGGTCCCTTCACATTTTGCGGGCTTCGTATTTGTGAAGCGCAGGTCGCAAATGCGACATCTGCAGGTGATGAAATAAAACTTAGACGGGATTTTTGATTCATTTCCCAAATTTTTAAATCCTAGAACCCTAGAGGTGATTTCTCCAAGACCATTTCTTCCCCAAAACTTTGGTAAGTGATCCTAACCCACTTTCTTTCAATTACCCATCACATTTCATGAATTTTAAACCTAGAATCTAGGGTTTTTAACTTTTTATGGTGGAAATTGGGGCATTGAGTAGAATTAGGAATTTTTGCATATTTGGAATTTAGACCTCGAATTGAAGTCGGATTTCCAAACAAATTACATAATCGGGTTCAGAGGTGAATGGATTTTGGTTCGGACCTCGGGATTTGACCAAGCAGGCCCGGGGTCGATTTTTAACTTGTTGGGGGAAAACTTGGAAAACCAAAATTTATGCATTTCAATTGATTTCTTTAGCAATATTTTTTATTATTGAGTCGTTTGTGGATAAATACGAGTAGTTTGGAGGTGGATTCTAGAGGAAAAGCTGTAATTGAGCATTGAGTGGCCTGAGGAGCGAGGTAAATGTTGTATCTAACTTTGACTTGAGGGATTAAGAACCCTCAGCCTATTTGCTATATAAAATTCATGTGAGCGGCGTATATGTGAGGTGACGAGTACTTATGCGCCGCCAATTTATCTGTTTTTGCCTGTTTTTTCCTGTTCTTCTTATATTGTCTTTTCCCCCCCTGCCTTAACTGTTACATGCTTTACTTGTATTCCCATGCCTAATTTCTACTTGTTAGACATCGTTTCCCTTTGATGAAGGTATCAGTTATTCCGTAGCTTCATTGTCTCATATTATTTTCTTAAACTGGTTTATCGGTGCTTTTATGATATATTCTGGATTGGCCTCGCTGAGTAGTATTACTTGTGTGAATTCTCATAGTGTACAAGCTTCCCATTTGCTTTGGTTTGAAATTTAAGTATTGTGAAGGGTTTGTTGATTTGAATTGTGAAATTCCTGTACTTACTGAGTAATTGATATTGATATGGTGGGATCGGGTTGCGTGCCGCAACATGTGGAATAAGGGTGATATATTGAGGAGGAATAAGGGTAAATTGATATTGTACGGTGATATCGGGTTGCACGCCGCAACAGGTGTAATAAGGGTGGATTGTGGTGGAATAAGGGTGAACTGTGATTGTGATTATTGTGATATGGTGGGATCGGGTTGCACGCCGTAACACTTTTATTTATATTATGTTGTTTATGTTATTAAGAGGAAATAAGGGTGAATATAATATGTATGGTGGGATCGGGTTACGCGCTGCAACAACCTATATGTTTATGTTTTCCCTGATTGTGTTAGTTGTACGGTAGTCTTAAATTGCACTTAAGGATTGGTAGTATCTGAACATTGATGAAATACTTTTGAGAACTGTAGTAACTTCTTGCAAATTACTTCTTTATTTCTTCCTTTCCGCTTTTATTATATACTATATGCAGATTATATTGTGAGTGTCCTGCCGTAGCATCGTCACTCCTTCGTTGAGGTTAGGCTCCGCACTTACCAGTACATGGGGTCGGTTGTACTGATATTGCACTCTGCACTTCCTGTGCAGATTTTGGAGCTGGTCCGAGCTGATCTTGAGTTTGGCTGCAAGATCCGTCTGATAGGAGACCCAAGGTAGACCCGTTGGCGTCCGCAGGCCCTGACGTCCCCTTCTACACTTCATACTTTGCTGTTTCTTTATTTCAAAAACACTTGTATATCTTTCGGACAAATACTTGTAGTAAAATCTTAGAATATTCGTGGATTGTGACTCCGGATTATGGGTAGTACTAGAGTATATATATTTGAAGCTTATGTATATATTTCTGCATTTATTTCGACTTTTTATAGCTTGCTTGTTGTTAATCAATGAAATGTAAAAGAATTGGCTAGTAAATCTCTAACGTTGGCTTGCCTAGCAAATGTGATGTATGGCGCCATCACGGTCCCGACTGTGGAGATTCCGGGTCGTGACAATTTCTCTTCAGCTAACTAATTTATCGTCGGTTGTGAGTGTCCCACCGTAGCATCGTCACTCCTTTGTTGAGGTTAGGCTCCGCACTTACCAGTACATGGGGTCGGTTGTACTGATATTGCATTTTGCACTTCCTGTGCAAATTTTGGAGCTGGTCCGAGCTGATCTTGAGTTTGGCTGCAAGATCCGTCTGATAGGAGACCCAAGGTAGACCTGTTGGCGTCCGCAGGCCCTGACGTCCCCTTCTACACTTCATACTTTACTGTTTCTTTATTTCAAAAACACTTGTATTTCTTTCGGACAAATACTTGTAGTAAAATCTTAGTATATTCGTGGATTGTGACTCCAGATTCTAGGTAGTAGTAGAGTATATATATTTGAATCTTAAGTATATATTTCTGCATTCATTTCGACTTGTTATAGCTTGCTTGTTGTTAATCAATGAAATGTAAAAGAATTGGCTAGTAAATCTCTAACGTTGGCTTGCCTAGAAAGTGTGATGTTAGGTGCCATCACGGTTTTCCGAAGGTGGGGATTCCGGGTCTTGACAAGTTGGTATCAGAGCACTAGGTTTCCTAGGTCTCACAATTCACGAACGAGCTTAGTAGAGTCTGGGGGATCGGTATGGAGACGTCTGTACTTATCTCCCAGAGGTTATGAAGTTCTGGAACAAATTTCACTTCTATTCTTCTCTGTCGTCCGATTTTGTTTTCTCAATAATGATTGAACTCTTCTACTCTTATTCTCTCGCAGATAGCGAGAACACGTACCGCTTTTTGAGATGAGCAGCAGCCAGAGCCTCCAGTAGCAGCTCCTACGAGGGGTATAGGTCGAGGCAGGGGCAGGGCTCAGCCTAGAGTTCGAGCAGCAGCCCCAGTAGTGGAGCCTCAGGTAGAGTGTGACGAGGAGGTTCCAGCCCAGACTGTTCCTGCCGGACCAGCCAGGTCCTGGAGGGGTTCATTGCTACCCCAGTGCTTCAGGATGCTTTGGTCCGTTTGGTGGGCCTTATGGAGAGTGTGGCCCAGACATTTTGATAATATATGTGAGAAAATAATAGTGGCGCATTTCTCATGGCATCAACCGTCTCTCAGGATGGAAGAGGAGCCCAGACTCCTGCTACTCACACTCCGGAGAAGATGGCTTCCCAGTATCAGACTCCGGTAGCTCATCCAGTCACAGTAGTTCAGCCGATTTTTGCAGCACAGACCGATGATGGGTCAGCTATGTCTTCTGAGGCTTTGTGGAGAATGGATAGGCTTACCAAGATCTTTCCAGTTCATTTTAATGGTGCTACTTCAGAGGATCCCCAGGAATATCTTGACAATTGTCATGAGGTGCTTTGGAACATGGGTATATTGGAGACAAATGGGGTCGACTTTGCTTCATTCCAGATGACTGGTTCCGCTAGGAATTGATGGAGAGATTATTTGTTGACCAGACCAGTTGGGTCACTTTCTCTTACTTGGGACCAGTTCTCTCATCTCTTCCTAGAGAAGTTTCTGCCTATCACCTTGAGAGAGGAGCATCGCCGTCAATTTGAGAATCTCCAGCAGGGCAGTATGACTGTCACTCAGTATGAGACCCGTTTTGTGGATTTGGCCCGTCATGCCCTTCTTCTGCTTCCTACCAAGAGAGAGAGAGAGAGAGAGGGTGAGGAGGTTTATTGAGGGGCTTGCTCCGCCTATTAGATTGCAGATGGCTTAGGAGACTAGGAGTGCGATTTCTTTTCAAGCGGCTACCAATATCGCCCGGCGAGTCAAGATAGTTCTTGGACAGGGAGGTCAGGGGAATGAAAAGAGACCTCGTCACTCCGGTGGGTTCAACGGTGCCTCATTTGGAGTCAGGGTACTTTTGGTAGAGGCCATCCTCCCAGGACATTTCATTCAGCGCTTCAGGCATCCCACAGTGCTTCAGGGAGTCGTGGTCCTTATGTGCCTCCTTCTGGACTGCCAGCCTACAATGCACGACTAGCTCCTATCAGTGCACCTCCTATCCAAAGTTATTACCATGGTCATCCGGCACTTTCAGGTCGGTCTGAGTTTCAACAGCCACAGTACCAGGATGTATGTTTCGAGTGCGGAAACTATGGGCATATCAAGAGGACCTGTCCAAAATTATTGCGCTCTCTGCCACAGCATCAGGTTCTCGTGCCATGGTTCCGGCACCAGTTGCTGCACCGCCTGCTCAGCCATCCAGAGGTAGGGGTCAGGCAGCCAGAGGTAGAGGCCAAAATGTTAGAGGTGGAGGTCAAGCCGTTAGAGGTGGAGGCCTGCCAGCTAGAGGTCGTCCCAGGGAAATGGTTCATAACGGTGGGGCCCAACCCCGATGTTATGCTTTTCCAGGCAGGCCTGAGGTTGATTCATCCGATGCTGTTATTACAGGTATTGTTTCAGTTTTCATTAGAGATGCTTCAGTTCTATTTGATCCAGGGTCTACTTACTCCTATGTGTCATCTTATTTTGCTTTATATTTGGTTGTGCCTTGTGATTCTTTGAGTGCCCCTGTATATGTGTCCACACCTATAGGGGATGCTATTGTTGTAGATCCTGTTTATCGTTCGTGTGTGTTCACTATTGGGAGTCTTGAGACTAGTGTAGATCTTCTAATCCTCGATATGGTTGATTATGATATTATATTGGGTATGGATTGGCTTCTACCTTATCACGCTATATTGGACTGTCATTCCAAGATGGTGAAGCCTTGCCGGGGTTTCCTCGATTAGAGTGAAGGGGGACTTCTTGTCATTCTAGTAGCAGGTTTATCTCTTATATGAAGGCTTGACGTATGGTCGAGAAGGGGTGTCTAACTTATATGGCCTATGTTTGTGATTCTAGCGTGGAGGTTCCTTCCATTGATTCAGTTCCATTTGTTCGTGAGCTTCCAAAGGTGTTTCCCCCAGAACTGCCGGGGATGCCACCCGACAGGGATATCAATTTTTGTATTGATTTGGCTCCGAGCACTCAGCCCATTTTCATTCCGCCGGCCCCGCTAGAGTTGAAAGAACATTTGCAAGATTTTCTTGATAAGGGCTTCATTAGACCTAGTGTCTCACCCTGGGGTGCACAAGTATCGTTTGTGAAGAAGAAAGATAGATCTATGAGGATGTGTATAGATTATCGACAGTTAAACAAAGTCACCATCAAGAACAAGTATTTGTTGCCGAGGATTGATGACTTATTTGATCAACTTCAGGGTGCCAAGGTGTTTTCGAAGATTTATTTGAGATCTGACTATCATCAGTTGAGAGGGCATCTGATGTCCCTATGACAGCTTTTCGGACTCGGCATGAGCATTATGAGTTTCTAGTGATGTCCTTTGGGTTGACAAATGCCCCAGCAACATTCATGGACTTGATGAACCGAGTGTTCAAGCCTTATTTGGAATCCTTTGTGATTGTGTTTATTGACGATATCTTGATATACTCCCGCGGTCGAGAGGAGCATGAGCAGTATCTTAGGATTGTGCTTCAGACTCTGAGAGACAGCCAGTTGTATGCTAAATTTTAAAAGTGCGAGTTTTGGTTTGATTCAGTCGATTTCATGGGCCACGTTGTATCAGCAGAGGGCATTCATGTAGAGCCGAAGATGATTGAGGCAGTCCAGAACTGGCGTAGACCCACTTTATCCATGGAGATCAGGAGCTTCTTGGGTTTGGCGGGTTATTACCA
The DNA here is from genome assembly GCA_005239505.1 of Nicotiana paniculata. Classification (NCBI taxonomy): domain Eukaryota; kingdom Viridiplantae; phylum Streptophyta; class Magnoliopsida; order Solanales; family Solanaceae; genus Nicotiana; species Nicotiana paniculata. Next base: position 124,486 of record ML359131.1, read on the forward strand.
TCGATTTGTGGAGGGGTTTTCATCTATAGCAACCCCGTTGACCAGGTTGACCCAGAAGAGTGCCCCGTTCATATGGTCAGACGAGTGTGAGTCAAGCTTTTAGAAGCTCAAATCTGCTTTGACTAAAACGTTGGTTTTGGTGTTGCCCTCAGGTTTAAGATCTTACACGGTATATTGTGACACTTCTTGTGTTAGGCTCGGTGCAGTATTGATGCAGGAGGGTAGGGTGATTGCGTATGTGTCGCGGTTGTTCAAGGTTCATGAGAAGAATTACCATGTCCATGATTTAGAGTTGGCAGCCATTTTTCATGCGCTGAAGATTTGGAGGCACTATCTTTATGGTGTGTCGTGTGAGGTTTTCACGGATCATCAGAGCCTTCAGTATCGGTTCAAGAAAAAGGATATCAATTTTAGGCAGAGGAGGTGGATATAGCTATTGAAAGACTATGATATCACCATCTTGTATCTTCCCGGGAAGGCCAATGTGGTGGCCGACGCATTGAGTAGGAAGGCAGCGAGTATGGGTATCCTTGTGTTCATTCCATTCGGTGATAGGCCTCTAGCATAAGATATTCAGACTTTGGCCAACCAGTTTGTGACGTTGGATATTTCAGAGCCTAGCCGTGTTCTAGCTTGTACCGTCGCTCGGTCTTCTTTGTTTGAGCGTATTAGAGATTGGCAGTATGACAACCCTTATTTATTGGTCCTTAGGGACACAGTGCGGCACGGTGGTGCCAAGAAGGTTACTGTTGGAGATGACGGAGTCTTGAGGATGTAGGATCGTGTTTGTGTGCGTAATGTGGATGGACTTCGTGAGTTGATTCTTGAGGAGGCCCACAGTTCCCCGTATTCTATTCATCCGGGTGGCGCCAAGATGTACTAGGACTTGCAACAACATTATTGGTGGAGGAGGATGAAGAAGGATATAGTTTCTTATGTAGCTCGGTGCATGAATTATAGCAAGTGAAGTATGAGCATTAGAGGCCCGGTGGCTTGTTTCAGCAGATAGAGATTCCCGAGTGGAAGTGGGATTGTATCACTATGGATTTTATTGTTGGACTCTCGCGGACTCAGAGGAAGTTCGATGCCATTTGGGTCATTGCGGACAGGCTGACTAAGTCAGCGCATTTCATTCATGTGGAAGTTACCCATTCTTTGGAGCGGTTGGCAGAGATTTACATCCATGAGATCGTCCGTCTTCACGGTGTGACTATGTCTATCATTTCTGATCGAGGTACGCAGTTCACTTCGCACTTCTAGAGGGAAGTACATTATGAGTTGGGTACGCGGGTTGAGTTGAGCACATCATTTCATCCTCAGACGGGCGGACAGTCCGAGTGCACTATTCAGATCTTGGAGGATATGCTGCACGCATGTGTCATAGATTTCGGAGGATCGTGGGATTCATTCTTCCCCCTTGTAGAGTTCACCTACAACAACATCTACCAGTCGAGCATTCAGATGGCTCCCTATGAGGCATTATATGGTAGGCGGTGTCGGTCGCAAGTTGGGTGGTTTGAGCCACGGCAGGCTCGGTTGTTGAGTATAGATATAGTATAGAATGCCTTGGATAAGGTCAAGATTATTCAGGATCAACTTCGCACAACTCAGTCCAGGAAGAAGAGTTATGCCGACCGTAGAGTTCGTGATGTTGCATTCATGGTCGGGGAGAGAGTGTTGCTTTGGGTATCACCCATGAAGGATGTCATGAGGTTTGTAAAGAAGGACAAGCTGAGACATAGGTATATCGGAGCTTTTGAGATTCTCGAGAGAGTGGGAGAGGTGTCTTACAGGCTTGCGTTACCTCCAGAGTTATCAGTAGTTCATCCAGTATTCCATGTGTCCATGCTCCGGAAGTATCACAATGATCCGTCCCACGTGTTAGATTTCAGCTCTGTCCAGTTGGACAAGGATTTGACTTATGAGGAGGAGCCAGTGGCAATTCTAGCCCCGTAGGTTCGTTAATTGAGGTCGAAGAGTTATCCTTCAGTCCGAGTGCAGTGGAAAGGTCAGCCAATCGAGGTAGCTACTTGGGAGTCCGAGTCGGACATATGGAGTATATATCCCCACCTATTCACCAGTTCATGTGCTTTTCTATGTCCGTTTGAGGACGAATGGTTGCTTTAGAGATGGGGAATGTGATAGCCCGATAATTCATCTTGTGATTTAAACCTAATTCTGCGATCCGAAACCTTTAAAATACATGTTTTAGCCTTCCTCTATTTGCGTGCGCGGTACGGGTGTCTTTTCGAAAAGATTTTGTGTTAAAAACAGATAAAAAAGGAAACTTTACATAAAAATATCATTTGAGTTGACTTTAATATTTTTGGTAAACGAACCCGGGTTCGTATTTTGACTGTCCCGGTGGGTCCGTATCGTGATTTGGGACTTGGGCGTATGCCCGAAACTGAAATCGTAAGTCCCTAGCCCGAGATATCGGACTATGTCAAAATTTGAAAGTTGAAAGCTTAATGAAATTGAAATATTTGACCAAAGTTTGACTTTTTGGACAATGGGTCCGTATTTTGGTTTCAGAACCCCGAATAGGTCCAACACCATATTTATGACTTGTCTGTGAAAATTTATGAAAACGGAGTTGATTTGACGTGATTCAGACGTCCAGTTATTTAAATAGGAATTTCAAAATTTTCTTGAAAATTTCATTCGATTTGGTGTTCAATTCGTAGTTCTAGGTGTTATTTGGCGATTTGATGACGCGAGCAAGTTTGTATGATATTCTTAGACTAGTGTGTACTTTAGGTTTAGGGCCCCGAGGGCTTGGGTGAGTATTAGATAGGCTTCAGAATGATTTTGGACTTGGTGAAATTAGCAGGTGTAACTAATCTTGTTGCAGGCCTCTGATCTCGTATTTGTGATATCAGGCATCGCAATTGCGACAACTGAGAATTTCGAATTTGCGAGCTTCTCATCGCAAATGTGAAGAGGAGCTGGGCCACACAGGGTTTGCAATTGCGAAATAACCTTCGCATTTGCGAAGTTTATTTGGGGAAGGCAGTCTTCACATTTGCGATGATTGTGTCGCATTTGCGGTCATCCACTGTTCGCATTTGCGAAAAATGCAGAAGTGTGAATGACTTCACATTTGCGATGGTCCCTTCGCATTTTGCGGGCTTTGCATTTGCAAAGCCTAGGTCGCAAATGCGATATCCGCAGCTGATGAAATAAGACTTAGACGAGATTTTTGATTCATTTCCCAAATTGTCAAATCCTAGAATCCTAGTGGCGATTTCTCCAAGACCATTTCTTTTCCAAAACTTTGGTAAGTGATCCTAACCCACTTTCTTTCAATTACCCATCACATTTAATGAATTTTCAACCTAGAATCTAGGATGTTCATGGTGGAAATTTGGGGTTTGGGTAGAATAAGAGATTTTTTCATAATTGGAATTTAGACCTCAAATTGAGGTCGGGTTTCGAAACAAATTACGTAATCGGGCTGGGGGTGAATGGATTTTGGTCAGGACCTCAGGGTTTTGACAAAGCGGGCCCCCGGTCAATCTTTGGCTTCTTGGGGAAAAACTTGGGAAACCTAAATTTATGCATTTCAATTGATTTCTTTAGCAATATTTTATATTATTGAGTCATTTGTGGATAGATACGAATGGTTTTGAGGTGGATTCTAGAGGAAAAGTTGTAATTGAGCATTGAGTGGCCTGATGAGCGAGGTAAGTGTTGTGTCTAACTTTGACTTGAGGGATTAAGAACCCTCGACCTATTTTCTATATGAAATTCATGTGAGCGGCGTATATGTGAGGTGAGAAGTACTTATGTGCCGCCAATTTATCTGTTTTTGCCTGTTTTTTCCCGTTCTTCTCATATTGTCTTTTTTCCCCTGCCTTAACTGTTACATGCTTTACTTGTATTCACATGACTAATTGCAACTTGTTAGACATCGTTTCCCTTTGTTGAAGGTATCAGTTATTCTGTAGCTTCATTGTCTCCTATTATTTGCTTAAACTGGTTTATCGGTGCTTTTATGGTATATTCTGATTTGGCCTCGCTGCGTGGTATTACTTGTGTGAATTCTCATGGTGTACAAGCTTCCCATTTGCTTTGGTTTGAAGTTTAAGTATTGTGAAGGGTTTTGTGATTTGAATTGTGAAATTTTTGTACTTACTGAGTAATTGATATTGATATCGTAGGATCGGGTTGCGCGCCGCAACAGGTGGAATAAGGGTGATATATTGAGGAGGAATAAGGGTGAATTGATATTGCACGATGGGATCGGATTGCACGCTGCAACATGTGTAATAAGGGTGGATTATGGTGGAATAAGGGGGAACTGGATTGTGATTATTGTGATATGGTGGGATCGGGTTGCACGCCGTAACACTTTTATTTATATTATGTTGTTTATGTTATTAAGAGGAAATAAGGGTGAATATAATATGTACGGTGATATTGCACTTTGCACTTCCTGTGCAGATTTTGGCGCTGGTCCGAGCTGATCTTGAGTTTGGCTGCAAGATCCGTCTGATAGGAGACCCAAGGTAGACCCGTTGGCGTCCGCAGGCCCTGACGTCCCCTTCTACACTTCATACTTTGCTGTTTCTTTATTTCAAAAACACTTGTATTTCTTTCGGACAAATACTTGTAGTAAAATCTTAGAGTATTCGTGGATTGTGACTCCGGATTATGGGTAGTACTAGAGTATATATATTTGAAGCTTATGTATATATTTCTGCATTTATTTCGACTTGTTATAGCTTGCTTGTTGTTAATCAATGAAATGTAAAAGAATTGGCTAGTAAATCTCTAACGTTGGCTTGCCTTGCAAGTGTGATGTTAGGCGCCATCACGATTTTCTGAAGGTGGGGATTCCGGGTCGTGATAATTTCTCTTCAGCTAACTAATTTATCGTCGGTTAAGATATACTTTGTTAGCTTCTGCATGAAACTTGATTGTTTTGATCCTAACACAAAGAATGTTTTAGTAATCTAGTAGAATAGATACGATAATAGTTAAAGGTTTGGAGCCACCGAGAGGTACGGTGAAATATGTGAGATTCTGAAAACGAAAAAATCTTTCAATAGAAAATGCTTTACTCCCGTCAAAAACCTTATTCAATACGAATTCAAATTAATCGGATCTGCTTTTAGTATCACGAAGTTGAAGTATTCGAACTAGTAAAATATATATACCCGAGGGCTAATATGATTAAAATTTTGGGCATCATTACTTAGAAGTAAAGAACAGAGGTGAAAAAGAACCGAGAAGGTTCCTCTTCAAGGGTAATAAACATCATAAAATCCAACCAACTTGAATCACCGAAAGTGGACAGATATTTTTGTTGATCATTTTCCCCTCTAGATACTTGTTCTTATTTCAAGTTGTTGCCATGAAAATAACTAAAATATACTTATATATACAGGTATAAAATGTCCCTCATTACCCCCTATGTAGTATGTACTATCCTGGCTCCTACCATGACTACTGAACGCAAGAATCAGTGATTGCTTTCACGTACTCCAACTCGTGACCTATAAATTATACGAAGATAACTGCACTATTGTTATTTACATTATATTAAAAACCTTTTACCAATCAAAGCTTTAGTGCAACTGAAAGAGTTACTTTCAGGTAAGATTACAGATTCAAGCCATAAAAATAACTTTGTATAAAAATAATATGCATGCAAAGCACTTTACATACAATACATTCAATGTGATTCCTCCTTTCTCCGAATTGTACACACAAGGAAAACTTAACTACACCGAGCTGGCCTTATATTAAAGATAGAAGAAACAGTCACCAGGGCTGCATTTTGGGTGTTAGCTATAGAGAGGTGAGTGGTCCAATCTAGTGTTTTTAGGTGGGGTGACAAAAGTAGGGCATAGGAAACAATGGAAGAAAGAACAAAAGAGACTCAATACCTTTATACAAGACTAATCCCTAAACAAAACCTATTTAGTTCATCTGTTCCCACACATTCCATGTGCCTTTGTTTTTCCATCCCCCCCTATAAATACTCCCCTTTCATTCAGTTCTTCCCCATACAACTCAAAAAAACAAAACTTTAAGCCACCTCAATTGAACATTTCCCCCTTAATTCTTCTCATATCAAGAACCAAAATGGCTCTAAAGAAATCAAGCAAACACTTTACTCAAACTGCAGCCTTCAAACAAGTTATGAAAAGGTGTTCAAGCTTTGGAAAGAATGAGAATGGATACCTTCAAGATGTCCCAAAAGGCCATTTTGTAGTATATGTGGGTAAAAATAGAAGCAGATATATAATTCCAATTTCATGGTTGACACATCCTGAATTCCAAAGTTTGCTTCAAATGGCTGAAGAAGAATTTGGATTCAACCATGATATGGGACTTACTATCCCTTGTGATGAAGAGGATTTTTGCTGCCTAATGTCAATGTTCAGATAAGAAAATTGAAGGACTTGAGTTGATGATCTTTTCTTATATATATTTCTTTACTTGGAAATTATCAATGAGCCATCACTAAAGAGATGAAAAGTAAAACCGCGTACAAAAGACCTAATGTTGTCCAACTCTTCTCTAGAGCCTGAATATACACACAACATGAGCTTAGTGTGCCAGGCTATCCTTCACTAGGCAGACACGAAAGATATCGCAATGGCATCAAGTGAGTAGTTAACTAATCAGGAAGAAGCCCCATCTAATTCTTTAGGCGTGAGTTTGCACAATCTCATGTACTTAATATTTTGATCAGCGGTGTTAAATTTGCACCCGTTTAAAAATTCTTTGTATTACTGTTCATGAGATCAAAAGAGATATTTCACCAATATTATTTATGCAAGTATGCAACTGACCGTTTGTGTTAGAATTTGCACATGATAAATTTCTGTGTGACGTTTATGAATTAATGACAAGATAAAAATTAATTCCTTCTTTCTTCATTTTGGTCAAAGATAATGTATAGCAAAACAGTCTTTACAATATCAAGGCATTTTGTGTCAGATTACCTTGCATGAAAGGTTTGACTCTTCATTTCAGTCAATAAGAAAATTCCCCTTATTTAAAGTTCTTTGTATGGCACTTTAATTTCTAAATACTTTTTGTCACGCGACAAAAAGAAAACATAACTATCAAAACTTTTTAAAAGATGATGTATTCGACTTGATTAAGGTAAATGATCACTAGAGGGCAGATGCAATCTACGTACAATGGGCTCAAATTCACGTGAACATAGTACTTTCAACACATATAATATAAATACATATTATAACAAGCTACGGAGTATTAAAATTTTGATAAATATCAAATTTTGAACATACTTTTAAGCGAACAAGTTATTTATGCTAAAAGCCTTAAGTATTAAAATTTATTATGTTTAAATTCCGAATTCACCACTCGTGACCACTACTTTCGTTTATCAAATTTAAAGTGGATGAGTAAAAAGATGTAAACTTCTACTAATACAAGTTGAAGCCGTCAATGTTGAGAATTTCTGCTGAAATTTTGGTAACAAATAGGTCCCACATATTGCCTTGTACCCAGTGCCATGACGGCTAATGACTTGCTTGTTATATAGTCTTATATTTCTTATGCTTTTTTTTTCCTTCCAATTTTTAAAATTTCATGAATGAAAAGAAATATTACGGTAATATTAATATTATGTTTCCATAAAAAAAAAGAAGATATATTGTCATGATCTGGATCTCACCTATTGTGATGGCGCCTATTGCAATACTAGGCAAGCCGACGATCACAATAAACCATGTATCTTTAAATTTGAAAACATAACAAAATAAGTTTAAGAGTAAAATCATATACTAACTAGAAAATACCACGACTCAATACAATATTATCCAAAATATGGTGTCACTGAGTACATGAACAACTAAATGACAACATAGTCTGACTGCTAAAAACACTGTCTAGAAAGATAGAACAGTACAAGTAAATGAAAAGGAGAGTCAAGGTCTGCGGACACCAAGGCATTCACCTCGATAGTCTCCAACAGATAAATCTCCAAAAGCTAGCAGCCGCCGTACCCGGAAGTACCTGGATCTGCACACGAAGAACAGAGTGTAATATGAGTACAACAGACCCAATGTACTCAATAAGTAACAAGACTAACCTTGCGCTGAAAACAGTGACGAGCTAAACAGGTACAATCCAAATACACGAGTTAACAGTATAGAAATGTAAGGACATGCTTTCAAGTTTATTAGTTTAAGTACAATACGGGTAAAATATGCCAAGTGTGACTTAAATGAGGAACGATACATCACTATATCTACATGTCAATTATGCATTCCAACTGTGATGACCCGATATGTCATCTTATATTTTAGAATCCAATTATATGTTCTGAGGCCTTAAATACCTCACTTTAGCCTTCCTCGATTTGCGTGTGCAGTCTGAGCGTCTTTCCGGAAAGCTTTTATGTTAAAAAATGAGAAAAATATGAAATTTTACCTTAAAATTCATTTGAGTTGACTTCAGCCAATGTTTTGAGCAAACAGACCCGGATTAATGTTTGTCCCGATGGGTCCGAATCACGGAATCGTATTCGGAAGTCCCCAGCCCGAGTTATCGCACTTTGTAGAAATTTCAAAGCTAAAGGCATAATGAATTTGAAACGTTTGACCAAGGTTTGACTTTTTGGTTATCGGGTCCGTATTTTGGTTCTTAACCCGGTATAGGTCCACTACTATATTATGACTTTTCTATCAGATTTGGTGAGAAACGGAGTTGGTTTGACGTGATTCCGACGCCCGGTTGTGAAAATAGAAGTTTCAAAGTTTTCTTGAAAATTTCATTTGATTTGGTGTTCAATTTGTAGTTCTAGGTATTATTTTGACGATTTGATCGCGCGAGCAAGTTCGTATGATATTTTTAGACTTGTGTGCATAGTTGGTTTAGAGCCTCGAAGGCTCGGATGAGTTTCAGATAGGCTACAGAGTGAAATTGGACATTGAAAATGTTGTTGGTGTTTTAGCTCTGGTGCAGGCCTCTGATCTCGCATTTGCTAGATCAGGCTTCGCATTTGCGAACTCTGATAGGATCACATTTGCGATCTACTCATCGCATCTGCGAAGAGTATGTGGGACACATGATGTTCGCATTTGCAAACAATTCTTCGCTTTTGCGAAGGGGTTCAGTTAGTGGCAGTGATCGCAAATGCGATCAAATGGTCGCATTTGCGAAGAGTCCGTGTTCGATTTGCGAACTTCTCATCGCAAATGCGATGAATGCAGAGATACGATGGTCTTCGCAAATGCGATGGATGCGATGGTCTAGCCGGAAGTGCATAAATACGTGGCTGGTCTCCACCTGCTCGACCTCCCCCTCTAGGGCGGCCTCTAGCTGCTTGACCACCACCCCTAGATGTCTGAGTAGGTGGTGAAGTGACTGGGGCTGAAGTTGAGGGTTGAACCCTCTGTTGAGATGAACTACCAGGACGAAGGGGACACTACCTACACTCATGTCCGAACTCTCCACACTCATAACAACCACCTGGAGCTGGAGATGAAAACTGACGAGAACCCCTGCCACCATGATAACCACCAGACGAACCATGCATAGAAGAACCCTGATGAGATGAGGCTCGGGCGGAGCTCTAAGCTGGAAGGGCACAAAAAGATGAACGGCCCTGATGAGAGCTGCGAGGACCCTGTCCCAAAGATACACCACTATAAGCTGGGCGAACTGGCTGTGGAGGTCTAAATTGATGACCTCTGATGTGCTTAAACTTCCCTCTAGAAGGGGCACCACTGAAGCTACCTGATCCCCGAGCTTTTTGGCCTCCCTCTCCTCACACTCTTTCCTATGAACCGACTCAATGTCCCGAGAAATGTCAACTACCTGCTCAAATGTAGCTCCAGACACTCTCTCCCTGGTCATCAAAATCCGAGGCTGATACGTGAGACCATCTACAAACCTCCTGATCCTTTCCCTGTCAGTAGGGACTAACTCCGAAGCATGTCTAGCCAACTCGAAAAACCTCATTTCGTACTGAGTAACTGACAACTCTCCCTGGCGCAGCTGCTCAAACTGTCTGCGCTGCTCCTCTCTGTGGGACTGAGCAACATACTTCTCCAAAAAAAGCGTGGAGAATTGCTGCCAGGTGAGTGGTGCTGAACCAACCGGCCTACACCTCTCAAATGCCTCCCACCAAGTGAAAGCAGCACCAGCAAAATGAAATGTAGAAAATGAGACCCCACTGGTCTCCAAAATACCCGCAGTACGTAGTATCCTCTAGAACTTATCTAGAAATCCTTAGGCATCCTCGCCCTCTGTACCGCTGAAAGTCGGAGACTGAAGTCTGTTGAACCTCTCCAGCCTGCGCTGCTCATTCTCAGGCATAGCAGGAACCACATAGTCCTGAACTGGGGCAATTGGCTGGGCTGGGACTACCCCCGGTGCCTGAATACCCTGTACAATCGGCTCAGGTGTCCGGGCAGCTGGAGTCTGAATGCCTCCCCCGGCCTGAGCTGCAGTGGCAGTAGTAGACATAGCAACTGCCTGAGCTAAACTGGTACACACCGTCAAAATCTGAGCCAGGGTCTCCTGAAGACCCGGAATAACCATAGGCACTCCCGGTGCTTTAGTCTGTCCCGCTGGAGTACCCTCGGCGGGAACCTGATCCTGAATGACCGGGGGATCCTATGGTACTGTCCGGGCTGCTACACGGGCTGGTCCCCTAACTCCACCATGGGCCCGACCCCTTGTGGGTCTGGCTGGTGTCTAGTCACCTGATACGCTCAAATTACACCATAAAATAGTGTAAGCGGTCGATTGTCAAATATAATAACCCCACAAGGTTGGGGTCGACTCCCACAGAGAACAATATGGAGGTGATTAGGAATGTAAGAGAATTATCACTTATCGCGCAATGCCAAACAAATAGATTTTGGTTTTGAAAATTTTTATAACTAAACGCCAAAATATAAACTAACCTAGAAAGCTAGTAAAATGATTAATGGCAACAAGTATGAATGCATTCGGAATTACACTCAAGTAACGATCTAATGTATTTCACGATTTTACAAATATGAGCTAGTTTATGTTAATTAGCCACGGATAATAATTCTAAATTAGCTTTTTCCAAAGACTAATAAGACTTCCTAATTGAATTATTCCTAACCCAATCAAGAGATTAAGTATACCCGGATATGGCTACAAGTAGTTCACTCCTATCCCTAGGTAGAATCTATAATATGAGGGTTAAAACCTCAAGTTCTTGTTAATTAATCTTTCCCAACCCCAAATTATCTTTTCCAAAATTAATTTGGAGTTAATGGGCGAGTCCTAGGGTTAGCTAATCCCTTTGGAAATATTAAAGAACAAGAATAATTAAAGAAACAATAACTCACTTCATAAAAGATGAAAAATCATTCAATACATAAGCACAACAAGGTATTTAATCCATACTTTAAATATGAATATTTCATAAACAAGAATAATTGTTGGAAATAAATACTACACACTTAAATATTCAATACAAAACAAGAAAATGAAGAAATAAACATAAATGGGTAAGAAATCCTTAACCACAATCTTGAAATCTTCAAAACCCAATTGTGTATGCAAACCCTAGCTTCTAGACTTGTTCTTCTTTAGTCTCCAAGAATCAAAATATGTTTTTCAATGTCCAAAGATATGCCAAAAGATACAGAAAATGTCTGCTAGGTCGAGTATATGTGAGTTGGGAATGAGAAATGTGATTTTACAACTTTGTCCAGTCCTGATGCCAGTTGATCGCACCTGCGGAAGAATCTTCGCAGGTGCGGTTCCGCAGGGGTGGAAATCCAAGCGCAGGTGCGAGTCTGGGTATATTGGGCCATTTTCGCATATGCGGACAAAAGGTCGCACCTGCGGTCACCTGCGGTGCTGCAGGTGCGTGGATTACATCGCAGGTGCGGTTGCTGTCCAGTCTAGCTCTTCTTCGCAGGTGCAGCTCATTCTCCGCAGGTGCGGAATTGCTGGAGCTTTTGCACATTTTTCACCACTTTTTGTTCAACTTCACTCCAAATTAACACCAACCTCTTCATGGCATCATTTCCCAGAAATTCGAGCAATTACACACTATAAACGACCTCAAGTTATCATTGAATGATGCAAAATCTAACGAAAAGAGGCCAAAATGAGTGATCAACACCCCCAACTTAGAGCTTTTTCTTGTCCTCAATCAAATGAAAAACTAATAACTCAATGAGGTTTTACCATTTCAAACACAAGTTGCATTGCTTTTATTTACAAGTCACATTCTCCAACTAAGCATTATACTTATGGATTTGGTTGGTACTAATAATTAGGCTCAAGTATGCATCTTACTCGAATAACTCCCTAATTTAAAAACAGCTTCAAGAAGTGCAAGGAAGTTTTAAAAAATAATCAAGTGACAAGAATAAGCCTCAAGAAGTGACTCAACAACACTAATCTACTATAAATGCTCAACTTGTTCATTCCCGAATATATCAATTTCACCGATCAATTCTAGTTCATGTGCCCTCACAAGAAAGAAAGTCCTAACTCACAATATTTATAATGACAACAAAAAGGACATATTTACAAAGACACCCACACTCACAAAGAATTTCAAGTGTTACAACATATCATTCCATAGGCTTGCCCTTATTTTAATTCATCGCCGTATCTAGAACATTCGGTTGGAGATCCCATAAGGACTTTGTAAGCTTGTAATGTAGTCTTAGGGAAGGGTTGGATAAACATTTGGGTACAAGTGACTCACCCTCCTTGAACACTACTCACATTTTTCTTTCTTGTTGCCCTTTATTTATTTTCAAACCACATATCCCTCCTTGGCTTCTAATTACCAACATTGAACCATTTTAAGTACCTCTCTAATTTTCTTCAAGGCTCCATATTGTTATATATACAAATATTTCTTTTTCTTTTCTTTTTCTCTCTTTTTTTTATTTTTATTTTTTTCTTTTGGAGCTTGAGTAATTTCATGTGAACACTTTGAGGTATAGGTTCCTACACTCAATCTACAACCTTACCAATTTACACTTTGACACCACACCCCCAACTTAGGCTTTTTGCCTCATTTTCAATATTCAAGGAGGGATGGGTTCAAAAGAGGGAATTATTTTGCAAAAGGGGAATGTTTGTAATGAGGTGGTCAAGGAAAAGGTTAAAGGCTCAAACAGGGTAACTAGTGATAATATCTATACAATGGTGGCCCGAAAGGCTAAAAGGGTTTTCAAATAACACAAAGAATGTCTAAGGTCATTTCTCCACCCAAACATAATTATCATTAGCTTTGAAAAACCAACCGGGCAAGTTCTAGATGATAGAGGTGAACACAAGATTTATTTATACAAACACTAACGTACATGGCACATGAATTAATTAAGACAGATCCATTTCACTTTCCAACAGGAGTCTAGAGCAATATTTTTCAAACTAGTGAGCCGCCAGTCACTAAAAGAGCCAAAATCTTATCACAAAGATTATTCTTCACCATGCAACTTACTTGTTTTACTTCAAAACCAAAATTTTGAGGGGTATTCTTAATTTACATTTCACATACAAAAGGATAATTTCTTTAGTACCAAATAATCCAAAAGTCTCTTCCTAGCAAAACAAGACCAATCCCCTTAAGAAAATTGTCACACCATCTATCATAGGGAAAAGTCACTCGGTTCACTTTCAAAATGTTCCTGGGGAAAGAACCATAGCATGAAGAAAACCCAAGAAGTATTAATAAGGAAATAAAAATTAAAGAACAAAACTACTAATAACAAATAAAAACTAAGATAGAAGTAGCTACTAAAGAAAATAAATGATACAAGAAAAATAAAAACTAATCACACCAAGCTTAGCAAAAACCATTGACATAATCCACAATAAGCCCGGCAAGGGCACATAAAAATGTCATAAACAATGTCATAAACCAAGTCATAATAGATACAATGTACAAAAGCCACCCCCAACTAGAAATATTGCAGTGTCCCCACTGCATAACATCAAAATAAAAGAGCATAGTTTGAGGGTCTCCTTGAGGTTTGCATCAGACTAGCACACTGCAAGAGAAGAGGCTGGTCAATGCTGCTGAGAACTCTCGTCATCATCATCATCTGCATCTGGGGGATAGAATTTCAGAATTTAGCTGGGCGATTTTCGCACCTGCGGGGCTTTTTCCGCACGTACGAGAGGAAAACCGCACCTGCGGGTCAAAGTCCGCTTCTGCGAAGTCGCACCCGCGGTAGCTTGACCGCAGGTGCAGAATCCCTGGGCTCAACATCAAAAAGTTTGTGAAATTTTTGCGATTGCATATTTGCTCGCAAATTCAACTCTGCAATAACAGTTTTGACATGAGGCATCGCAGAGTTGAGCAGAATGTTTGCCCAGCAAAAGATTTTCTCTCCTGCACTATTTTCGGCCACCCGAACTCCCCGACCTGCTCAAATCAACTCCAAAAATTCTGAAACTAGGCGGATTGGTTAGAAAAAATATAATAAGCTATTCTAAAAAAGAAAATTCCAAAAATGACCAAAACATTTTGAAAAAACGATGGGTTGCCTCCAACCAAGCGCCGCATTTAACGTCATGGCACGACGCACGTCAGCTTTATCACTTTTCTCGCGACTTTGACGATATGAACTGGGCACCTAGCTTGGGATCAAGCTTGTGACCACGGGCGGTGGGGGTGGTAAATAGATGATCGAGCCAATCCTCAAATTTTTCATTTTGCACTTCTTGGCTTTCATGTGAGGTATGTCATTTTGCTTTCTTGTTTCCTCAACTTGTAAGATGTATGGTATGAAGTTTCCTCCTAGCAATCCCTCATTGATTCGTGTAGTTCAAATTTCATATCACCACAAAATTCCAATGTTGAAAAATGCTTGGAATGTGCCTTCAAACCTCCAACTTGCAAACTTTTTCCGATTTTGACATCCTCCTTTTTCCCCGGAATAGAGTCAGTTTCAACCAAATTTTTAATCACCCGGTTGACTCTAATTCCATATTTTTCTCGGCATCACTAACACTCATGGAGTCGGTTGGCCGATGTTCAAGGCTTGATTCCTCAAAGTAAGGCTCACTCTCACCCTCAGAATTGGACTCTTCTTGGCTTCCATCCACACTCTCAACTCGAGAGGCATAATGAGCCTCCATCAATGCTTGCATTTGATCTTCCAAAGTGCGGATGTGCTCATCATTTTGAGTCACATCATGTTTCAATTCCTCGAGTGCAAAGTTATTCTTTTCCTCATTGTCAAGAATGGCCTCCAACATGAGCATCATCCTCTCATTTTGAGCATTTGAGAGTTCTTCTTGGTTTTGTTCAAGTACCAACGAAGAATTTCAACTTCAACCTCTAAGGAAGGTTCTTGGCTATCACTGACCTCCAAGTCTTTTTGAACCCTTGAAGCTTCAATCATAGCATCCATTTGTGAGTGCAACCGTTCAAGTGCCAAATCATTTTGGAGACTAGTCTCCAAAAGTTCTTCCAAGGCCTTTTGCTCATGGTTCCCTTCTTCAAGTAAGCACTACAACAGGAGCTTGAACTCTCCATTTCTACCATGCTCACTTCCCTCCACTTCTTCACCCCTACAATTTCCATCACAAAAAGTAGAATCATCATAGTGGGGGCTTGGGGAAGGGAAGGACAAATATGCACAATCATTCCAATGACCATTTTGGTGACCGCACTTATCACAAATACTCCACTCATGGATTTGAGATTGTGCTCACAATCCATCCCCGGTAGAATTTAAACAATTTTTTCACGAGTGTGGTCCTCCACAATAAGGACAAGGGTCATCAAAGTATGAACAACTACCATCCGACCAATTTTCGTTATATGATGCCATTTTTTTCTTTTCTGAAAAAATAAGAAAATAAACAAGAAAAATAATTACACAAATATTCACAAGATTGAATCAAAGCACTTATGCTTACTTCTCAAACAACCTAAATTACGCCAATTGTTCCCCGGCAACAGCGCCAAAATTTGATACGCTCAAATTACACCTTAAAATAATGTAAGCGGTCGATTGTCAAATATAATAAACCAAAAAGGTTGGGGTCGAATCCCACAGAGAACAATATGGAGGCGATTAGGAATGTAAGAGAATTATCACTTATCGCACAATGCCAAACAAATAGATTTTGGTTTTGAAAATATTTATAACTAAATGCAAAAAAATAAACTAACCTAGAAAGCAAGTAAAATGATCAATGGCAACAAGTATGAATGCATCGGGAATTACACTCAAGTAATGATCCAATGTATTTCACGATTTTACAAATGTGAGCGGGTAATGTTAATTAGCCACGGATAATAATTCTAAATTAGCTTTTTCCAAAGACTAATAAGACTTCCTAATTGAATTATTCCTAACCCAATCAAGAGATTAAGTACACCCAGATATGGCTACAAGTAGTTCACTCCTATCCCTAGGTAGAATCTATAAAATGAGGGTTAAAACCTCAAGTTCTTGTTAATTAATCTTTCCCAACCCCAAATTATCTTTTCCAAAATTAATTCGGAGTTAATGGGCGAGTCCTAGGGTTAGCTAATCCCTTTGGAAACATTAATGAACAAGAATACTTAAAGAAACAATAACTCACTTCATAAAAGATGAAAAATCATTCAATACATAAGCACAACAAGTTATTTAATCCACACTTTAAACATGAATATTTCCATAAACAAGAATTATTATTGGAAATAAATACTACACACTTAAATATTCAATACAAAGTAAGGAAATGAAGAAATAAAAATAAATAGGTAAGAAATCCTTAACCACAATCTTGAAATCTTCATAACCCAAGTGTGTATGCAAACCCTAGCTTCAAGACTTGTTCTTCTTTAGTCTCCAAGACTCAAAATATATTTTTCAATGTCCAAAGATATGCCAAAAGATACAGAAAATATCTGCTAGGTCGAGTATATGTGAGTTGGGAATGAGAAATGTAATTTTACAACTTTGTCCAGTCCTGATGCCCGTTGATCGCACCTGCGGAAGAATCTTCGCAGGTGCGGTTCCGCAGGGGAGAAAATCTAAATGCAGGTGCAAGTCTGGGTATATTGGGTCATTTCCGAAGATGCAGACAAAAGGTCGCACCTGCGGTTCTGCAGGTTCGTGGATTACGTCGCAGGTGCGGTTGCTGTCTAGTCTAGATCTTCTTCGTAGGTGCGGCTTATTCTTCGCAAGTGCGAGGTCGCACCAGCAGCCCAGAGTCCGCAGATGCGAAATCACTGGAAATTTTGCACATTTTTCACCACTTTTTGTTCAACTTCACTCCAATTCAACACCAACCACTTCATGACAGCATTTCCCTGAAATTCGAGCAATTAAACACCGACCTCAAGTTATCATTGAATGATGCAAAATCTAACGGATAGAGGCCAAAATGAGTGGTAAAATCACCACTCATCATCACCCTGATCGGTATTGCGTGTCCTCAGCATCTATGAGAGAATGAAACAACATGAGTTTAGATTTCAAGATCAATAGATTGGCACAAAAGAGTTCAAGAAAATAGAGATGTTTGCTAAGAGTTATGCAGCCTCTCGAAGATAAGTACAGACGTCTCTGTACCGATCCGCAAGACTCTACTGAACCTGCTCATGATCGTTGAGTCCTATGCAACCTAGAGCTTTGATACCAACTTTTCACGACCCCAAATCCTAACAGGTCGTGATGGCGCCTATCTTGGAACTAGACTAGCCAACCATCACCTAATTACCCATCCGTTCTATTATAATGTTTCAATAATCAATAACAAGCGACAACAAAGCATAAAATAATTTCTTTAAGTCTTTACGCCCCAATAATAATCTAACAATCTAAACAATCCTCCCACGACTGGAGTCAATGATTATGAGCATCTAAGAAATAAAACTAACTCTACTAATATCTTAATCAATGTCTATGAAATAAATACTGATTCTAATAAAAGGAAGGGAAATGGAGAAGCTGCGGACGTTGGACAGCTACCTCGAAATCCCGAATGCTGACGATGAATGAACTCAAATGGCTACTACTCAAAACTAGTACTTGGATCTGCACACAGAGTTGCAGGGAATAATGATGAGTATGCCAACTCAGTAGTAATGAAAATAAATCACAGTTTGAGAAATACGAAACACACAGCACAAAACACCAATCCATAAAACAGTAAAACATCAAGTCTCCATAAAGTATACATCAAATACATAAGTTCGAAAACCAATTCCAGAAATCCTTGGAAACAAGTATAATTTAAATATATCTCAGTAAAAGTCTCAGTAAAACCAGTTTGAAAAACGAAGTGAATCGCAATCAAAAACTCAGTAAAATCATCATAAATCTGCCCCTCGGGCCATAATCATTTCTCATAACAATTTCCATCAGCACCTCACCATCACTCAGTATCAGCCCAACGGGCAACCTCACAGTCACTCAGCAGCCTCGCGGGCATCACTCGCACTTAGTAGGTACATGCGCTCACTAGGGGTGTGTACAGACTCCGGAGGGGCTCTTACAGCCCAAGCGCTATAACAAGCCACATCATGGAATAAATCACTCACACTATTGGTCCTTGGCCTATCTCGTATCATAATATCCTCACAATATCGGCCCGCAACCTCACTCAGTCAAACACTCTCAACATGACCTTCGGGCCATCATTATACCGGGTTCTCGACCCAAAACAGTGTTTCATTTTCATGAATAATATCAAAATACTCTGAGTGTCAAAACAATTAACAAGAAAAGACTGAGTGGAAATCATAACATATGAAGTGAGGAAAATAGTAAAAACAGCCCCCAAAGGGTAAACATATCGGCACTAGGCCCCAAACATGGCTTAGATCCCAAATTATATCAATACTATTAAGCATATGCTTTAAAATCGGGTTCGCAACTCAATAGTTTCCTAAAAAGGAATATATTTCCAAATTTCCAATCTCTGCATTCCAAAATCCGTGAAACGATGAAAAGTCCGGGGTTTCATACCCCCAGGACAGGATTTAAAGACATTACTTACCTCAAATTAGCCCGAAAAGCTACTCTGCAACCCGCTTGACTCTCGAATCAACTTCCGAGCACTCCAAATCTATAAAGATCAGATATTTATCATCAAATTAAGCTTAAGGAATGAATTTCAATAGAAAAGTACCAATTTTGGCATAAAACCCAAATTTAGCCAAAACCCGACCTCCCCTGGCCCGCATCTCGGAACTCGACAAATTTTAGACCAAAATGTTCTTCATGATCTCACGAGTCCGGACATATAAAGAATGCTAAAATCGGAGTTCGTTGGACCCCTCAAATCGACCCCTAAAGGACTCATAATCTAAAGCCCTAACTCCACCTTTTTCTACTGATTTTCATGATTTTAACACTGATATTAAGGTCTTTAATCACCTACAATCGAGTTAATGAGTCCAAAAAGCTTACCTCAATGATGCACCAACGTTTCCCTCTTCAAAATCCTTCAAAAACCTTGCAACCCGCACAACAAAGGTGGAAAAAGGGTTAAAATTCGCGAAATCTCCTTTTTATACTTTTTGCCCAGGTATTTCTGCACTTGCAGCCTTATTAGCACACCTGCGGACTCGCACCTGTGGTCAAATCAACCGCACCTGCGGTCAAATCAACCGCACCTGCGACTTTTCATTAAATCGATCAAACTCCGCACCTGCGACCTCGCAGGTGCGGTCAAGTGTCCACATCTGCGATGCTCTCCTGGGCTGGCTCAATTTCGCACTTGCGGTGCCTTCTGCGCTCCTGTGGGCCCGCACCTGCGATCAGACATTCGCATGTGTGGAAACAACAGTGAATTCACACCAGCAACTATTTGCTGCAAATTTCCTACTCCGAACTTCCCGTTAACCATCAGAAATCAATCCTGAGCCCCTCGGGACCCCAACCAAACATACGAACACCTCATGTATGATCATTCAAACTTAGTTGCACCCTCAGAACAACCAAAATAACTTCAAAACACCAAGATCACATCAAATTCAAGCCTAAGAACTTTGAAATTTTCTAAAATCCACCAACGATGTCGAAACTATCCAAAACAACTCCGATTGACCTGAAATTTTGCAGACATATCCAAAATTACATTAAGAACCTGTTCCAACTGTCGGAATTCCATTCTGACCCCGATAGCCTAATTTCCACTGCCGATCGAAAATTACCAAAAACTAACTTTCACCAATTCAAGCCTAATTCTACACCGGTCCTCACAAAAATATTCCGAACACCCTCCTAAGTCTCAAATCACCTAACGAAGCTATCCGAGCCATAAAATCCGCATTCTGAGGTCGTTTACCAATAAGTCAACTCTCAATTGGCTTTTCCAACTCTAAGGTTATTCTTAAAGACTAAGTGACTAAACTCTCATTATAATTATTCCGATCCCGAGCCTACCAACTCTAACACATCAAGAACAGTTTAACCAAGCTATGACGAGGAAATAACAGTAAATATAAATGCAGATTCTACGTAACGACCGACCGGGTCATTATGTTATCATATATGTTATAGCTCTTATATCTTGTTTCCCCCTTTAGCATGTTTCTCCTTCTAATAGTACATGTTTTAGCTGTTATTGGTGTCTTTCTTGTACATACACTGTTATCTGCATAGGTTTATTATGTGGGTGTCTTGTCTTAGCCTCGCCACTAATTCATCTAGGTTAGGATCAACACTTACGAGTACATGGGGTCAGTTGTACTCGTACTACACTCTGCACTTCTTGTGCAAATTTTGGTACCGGCCAGAGCTGATCGTGAGGGTAGCAACTGGACTTGCTTGTCAGCAGACCCAAGGTAGATTTGCTGGCGTCCGCAGACCCTGGAGTCTCTCCATAGTCTCATTATTTTACTCTTTCTTTTCTTTCAGAACTGTATATTTCCTTCCATCTCTCTGTAGTAAATCATAGTACCTCGTGAGTTGTGACTCTAGATCCTAAATGTATCAGATATTATGGGTTTTATGTTATTCCACAAATCAGTTTTAGCATCTATTTAGCTTAATTGTTCTGGTTATTGAAATTGGCCAAAATTTGGCATTAAGAATCGTCTAACGTTGGCTTGCGTAGCAAGTGAAATGTTAGGCGCAATCACGGTCCCGACGGTGAGAATTTCGGATCGTGACAAGTTGGTATCAGACCACTAATTTGCCTATATCTCACAATTCACGAGTAGACTTAGTAGAGTTTGGAGGATCTGTACAGAGACGTCTGTACTTATCTTCCAGAGGCTATGAAGTTTAGGAACAAATTTCACTTCTACTCTTCTCTATCGTGCGATTTTGTCTCTCATTGCTAATTGAACTTTTCTACTCTTATTCTCTCGCAGATGGCGAGAACACATACCACATCTTCAGTTGCGCAGTAGCCAGAGCCCCTAGTGGCAGCTCCTACGAGGGACAAGGGTCGAGGCCGAGGAAGGGGCAGGGCTCGGCGCAGCAGAACCAGCATCGGAGCCTCAGGTAGAGTTGGATAAGGAGGTTCCTGCCCAGACTGTTCCTATCGGGCCAGCCCAGGTCTCGGAGGGGTTCATTGCCACTCTAGTGCTTCAGGACGCTTTTGTCTGTTTGGTGGGCCTTATGGAGAGTGTGGCCCAGACTGGCGCATTTACCATGGCACCAGTCGTCTCTCAGGCTGGAGGAGGAGCACAGACTCCTGCTACTCACCGTCCGGGGCAGATGGCTCCCCAGTATCAGATTCCAGCAGCTCAGCCAGCCGGAGTAGTTCAGCCGGTTGTTGCAGCACGGGTCGGTGATGGGCCAACTATGTCTTCTGAATCTTTATGGATATTGGACAAGTTCACCAAGCTCTTTCCATTTCACTTTAGTAGTGCACCTTTAGAGGATCCCCAGGAGTATCTTGACAACTGTCATAAGGTGCTATGGAACATGGGTATAGAGGAGACCAATGGGGTCGATTTTGCTGAAATTCGGATGACTAGTTCCGCCAACAAATGGTGGAGGGATTATTTGTTGGACAAACCAGCTGGGTCGCCTGCTCTTACTTGGGACCAATTCTCTCAGCTCTTCCTAGAGAAGTTTCTCCCTATCACATTGAGAGAGGAGTATCGTCATCAGTTCGAGCATCTCCAGCAGGGCAGTATGACTGTTACTCAGTATGAGACCCGTTTTGTGGATTTGGCTCGTCAAGCTATTCTTCTTCTCCTACTGAAAGAGAGAGGGTGAGGAGGTTTATTGAGGGACTTGCTCATCCTATCAATTTGCAGATGGCTAAGGAGACTCGGTTGTCAATGTCACCAGGCGAGTCGAGATGGTTCTTGCTCAGGGAGGCCAGGGGTCTGACAAGAGACCTCGTCATTCTGGTGGGTTCAGCAGTTCCTCATCTAATGGCAGAGGTACTTTTGGTAGAGGCCATCCTCCCAGGCCGTTTCATTCAGCACTTCAGGCATCCCACAGTGCTCCAGGTGGTCGTGGCTTTCATATGCCTTATTCTGATCAGCTAGCATATAGTGCACCAATCACTCGGCACTCGCAGTCGGCACTCGCACTCAGTAGTACTTGCGCTCACTGCTAGTAAGTCAAACTACGGAGGGGCGAATCCTGCCCAAGCGCTAAAAATAAACCAATCATGGCATGAATCAACAAAGTCTGTTGTGGTGTGCAACCCGATCCCATAAACATCCTCACAATCATGCCCTCAGCCTCACTCAGTAATCAAGCTCTCTAGTCTCTCGGGCACACGAATATCATGACAATCAACCCAAACAATGATGATATGATGTACCGCTATATGGCAACAAAGACTGAGATATGATATACAAATGATAGATGTGACTGAGTACATGATTGCAAATTAAGCAAGTAATTCAACAGCAACACGATCTCTGTGGATCCCAACAGTACCAGCATATAGCCTAAGCATGATTTCTAACATGAATCACAACTCAATTTCTCTAACACGTGGAGAATATATGGATAATAACAGGATTATTTGACTACACAATTCTACGAAATTGACCGAGTCATAATTCCTACGGTGCACGCCCACACGCCTGTCACCTAGCATGCGCGTCACCTCAATACCAACCATGTAACACGTAATACATGGATTCATACCCTCAAAATCAATTTAGAAGTGTTACTTACCTCAAACTGCGCAAAACACTACTTCTTCAAACCCTTGCCTTGCGAATCGGCACCCGGACGACTCGAATCTAGTCAAAAATAACTTGATACAATCAAAACAAGCTATAGGAATCAATTCCATATGATAAAGGTAAGTTCTTAAGTGTTACGACCCGGAGTTCCCACCCTCGGGATTGCGATGACGCCTAGCATTTCACTTACTAGACAAGCCAATGTTAGAATAATCTTAAGTCATGTTTAAACAAATCCAATTAAAAGGTTGTCAATTACTGCAATAACTGTGATAAAACTGAAATAAAGTGCGAAAATCCATAACAACTGAAATATCTAAATACATTCCCAAATCTAGTGTCTTAAGTGCACGAGGTACTAGAAGGCTACAGATAAAGGTCTGAATGAAAGTAAAGTTGTCTAAAAGAAAATACACAGCTACGATAAAGTAGAAGGCGACTTCAGAGATGCAGACGCTGTGCAACTATACCTCAAGTCTCCTCTGGGTAGCTAAATCTGAGCAAATCCGCGGTATGCCGTTGGGACCAACTCTGGTATCTTCACAAGAAATGCAGAGTGTAGTTTGAGTACAACCGACCCCATATACTCTGTAAGTGTCGAGCCTAATCTCGACGAAGTAGTGACGAGGCTATGACAGAACACCTGCGTAAACAAGATGTACGAGTATATATATATATATATACGAAGAAGTAACGAACACAATGATTAACAATGTACAAATTGGGAGGGAACATGTAAAAGGGAAAAGATACGATAATTACGGCATGAGAAATATCACGTAGCATCCAAATAAATCATCAACAATAAAGACAGGTAGCTGATAATATAAAAATAGTACGGCACTATCCTTCGTGCTTTTACTCTCATCCTTATCATGAAATGTTGTCATAAGTAACATGAAATGACATGGTATCATATTTCGTGCTTTAACTCTCTTACTTGCCACAATATAATGAATAAATAATATAAATGTCAAGGCATCACCATTCGTGATTTAACTTTCTTCCTTCCATAATATAATGAATAAATGATATAAATGGCACGGCATCACCCCTCGTGCTTTAACTCTCCTCCTCACTTTATAAATGAATACATGATAATATAAAAATAGCACGACATTATCCTTCGTGCTTTTACACTCTTCCTTACCTGGAGCAAGGATTATATATCTTCGGTAAAATAATTTAAATGCGGGGATTTGTGTTTGTCGTTCAATATGATACCAAGGTTCCAACCTCAACTTCCAAGATATTCAACATTACTGAGCAATAAGTACAGAAATAATTCTCAAACAAGTATTAGCCTAACCCAAGCATAGATATCATAATTAAATAGGCAATAAATCACAAAGAGACAAGTTCCACCCGCATGCTTTAACTCAACTACAACATATAAGTACTCGTCACCTCAAATATATGTTGTACCCACACATTTAATCACGTAGAAAATAGGCAAACAAATCACATTCCGTCAAGTTAAGGCTAACCACAACACTTACCTTGCTTTGCAACTGAAGCAATCACTCGACCACGGCCTATCCTTTCGAACAAGCTTTCGGATCTAGTCACAAACAATTCAATATGCTCAACACAAGCTATAGGAAACAATTCCATATGAAAATGCTAAGTTTCCAAATTAAAATCAGAAAAGTCAATGTGAGACCCATGTCTCGTAACCTGATAAAATTCATAAAATGCGAACACACATTGCGATGCGATTCCAATCAAACAAAAATTATCGAATTCCGATATCAAATCGCCCTTCAAATCCTCAATTTTTATTTTTGAAAGATTTTACAAAAATCTCATTTTCTTCCATTCAATTCACTAATCAATGATGTAAATAAGTATGAAATTAAGAAATATAACTAATTTTGGATAAACAATACTTATCCAACTCAAACTCATGAAACCCCCTCTGAAATCGCCCAAAACCGGAGCTCCAAACTAAAAAATGAACCAAAAACACCAAACCCTCGAACTTAAGCATTTTGCCTAGGTCCTTTTGCATTTGCAGAAATTTATTTCGCACGTGCGGTCTCGCTTTTGCGAGAAAAATCTCACATCTGCCAAGAAAGCTTTCCAGGCAAGATTCCGCACCTGAGGAAATTAAAGTCTCATGTGCGACTGAGCAGAAGCACTAAACGAACCATAGAAGCAGCCATATGCGCATTTGCGATCCTTGAACCGCAAAAGCGGCCATCGCACCTGCGCTCAAAGCTTCGCAGAAGCGAAGCTTACATCTCTGGTCTCAACATCGCAGAAGCGACACAGCACGCTCAGAAGCAGAGTCGCACCTGCGCTCCAAAATGTTGCAGGTTGAAACACCAGAACCAGAACTGCCCAACATGAAAAATGATTCGAAATTCGTCTGAAACTCATCCGACTCACTCAGGACACCGTCCGAATATACCAAAAAGTCCCGTAACATAATGTGGACCTAATCGAGGTCTCAAATCACGTCAAACAACGTCAAAACTACAAATCGCACCTCGATTCAAACTTAATGAATTTATGAGATTTTCAATTCTATAACTCGCGCCGAAACATGTCAAATCAATCTGAAAGGACCTCAAATTTTGCATGTAAGTCCCAAATGACATAGCGGAGCTACTCCAACTCTTGGAATCGGAATCTGAGTCCGATATCAATAAAGTCAATTACGGACAAACTTGGAAATTCTTTACACCTTTAAATTTCTAGTTTTCAACAAATGGAGATAATTCAAGCTAGGGACCTCTGAAATTCAATTACGGGCATACGCCCAAGTTTCAAATCACGATACGGACCCACCGGGACCGTCAGGACACTGATACGTGTCCGTGTACTCTCTCTCATGAATGCGTAGAACAAAATCCACAACTGCCTACAACACTCTTCGCGATCGCGATTCTCCGCTCGTGATCGCGTATAAGGAAACCAGCACCAGATCAGCAGTCTTCAAATTCCAAAATGCACCGAACATGGTCTTAATCCCACCTGAGGCCCCGAGACCTCAACCAAACGTACCAACAGTCCTAAAACATTATACGAACTGGCTCGAAGCGTCAAATCACATCAAACAATACTAAAATCACAAATCGCGCATCAATTCAAGCCTAATGAACTTCTAACTTACAAAACTAATGCCGAACATACCAAACCAACTCCGATTGACCTCAAATTTTGCACACAAGTCATAAATGACACAACAGATCTATTGCAACTTCCGGAATCAAAATCTGAGCCCGGTAATCACAAAGTGAACTCTCGGTCAAACTTCTCAACTCTCCAAACTTCTATATTTTCAACTTTCGCCATTTCAAGCCAAAATCGCGTACGAAGCTATCAGAACCATCAAAATTCCATTCCTGCATCATTTACACATAAATCAACATCCGGTCAACTCTTTCAACTTAAGTTTTCAACCTTCGGATTAAGTGTCCCAATTTATTCTGAAACATCCTCAGAACGGAACCAACTACCTCAGCAAGTCACATAACAACAATTGAGTACAAAATAAGCAGTAAATGGGACTAAAAATACAAAACGACTCGTCGGGTCGTTACATATATAAACACACAAACACAAACGGCAATTATTAGTTTCGATGATCTAATCAAGCACATTGTTTGATAGGATAAAATGATAGTTTGATAACATGAGAGGAACTGTTGAACACATAATATTCTTTTGAGCACATGCTAGTAGGACCCCTGTGACTATATTACTTTCCAATCAATTTAGTGATTTAGATTTTCCAAATAAAATAATCATTGTCCACACTCTGTTTAGTTTTCCTATTCTGAGACGCATACTTTGACATAAGTAAAATTGGAATGGGAACAAATCTAAACATGTGAACGATATACCTATTATACGAATGAGAGATAACGACCTCTCACATTTAATATTATCATAATAAGTACGTAAAATTATATAAATACACACATACCTACATACTAGTTATACAAATATATATAGTAATATGCATAAATTGGTATTAGTTTTACGTGTATGCGCATGCATGTGTAATTATTCAGGCGCGGCTCAATCCCAAGGCAGCTAAACCCAAGGCTTTAGGTTCCAAAAAATATAGGGCCCAAAATATTACACAAATTGCATATATAATTAAGTATGTTAAATAATTACTCCTATAAGTTTTTAGAATGGTAAGTAAATCCATTGATCTATCATTTGCCATGTCAATAATCATTATAACATAGTTTCAAATATTGAATGGTATGCACTTCCTTCTTTCTTCCTCTTATTCTCTTGAACTTGGATTACTTTTCACTATACATTGGCTTTTGTATTTACTTTAAGCTAATTAGCTTCATATTGATTTCTGGGCTTAATTTTGTCACAAAAGTACTATGAAAAACTGTACACGTACTATAATTGATATACTCAAATGAAATAAAAAGATTTAATTCTTCTTTCACATGCCTATATAATATTATTCATATAAAAATAAAGGAATTTCCTCTACCGAAAAGATGTTTTTCGAAAGTGAAATTAATAAAAATTTACCTAAGATCAATAATGTCTATAAATAGGTTATATTATTAATTAGAAAGAAAATATTAGAAGAAGTTGACTGTAAATTATATTTAATATCTTCGCCTCTAAAGGCCCTTAATAACAGTTCAGCTTTAGGCCCCGTACTCGTTCGAGCTACAGATTACCTAACACAGCCTCCGTCAGATCGTTGGATATTTTCTGAGGTAGATTTTGTCTAACTAGTCTTTTGCTTTGTACTAACGGAAACCTTATAAAAATTGCTTTTTTGATTAGGAGATCAAGACTTATAATCACGATTTTTTCCAAAATATCTCATGTGGAGGGCTCTCATCAGGTAAGATTGTACATATATATTATGAATACAACCAACATATGGGACAATTTCAGTACACCACCGTACGTACAAAGAACAGTAATCTGTTTTAGATCGCCATTTGTTTGATTGGATTTGTTCGAATTTTATCAAAATCAACTATATTAGTTTGGATTGGATCGGTTTTATCTGGTTTTCGAATTCTTTTGTTATATGAATATTATTTCAATTTTACATTATTAAAGTTATAGATAAAGTTTTGATACGTGAATATATGTTTACTAAAAATTAAAAAAATTGACAAACATATGATCTATTAAAATATTCTTATGGAAGAATTTTTTTTGTAACACATAATAGTTCTTTTCTTAGTCATTTAACAATAAATTTTTATTGATGTACGCTTTCAAGGTTAACATAATTTAATAACTAAACATAAAAGATAAATATGATACCAAATAGTGATCTGTTCTATTTTCTTTTAAATTATCAAAATGCCACTTTAAATTTTTAAAAAAAGAAGAAATTTTGACATATGAATATAGAAGAACAAAGAGATAATTGACACATTTCAAAAACACTTGATAAGAAAGTGATACAATCCAATATTTAAAGTAAATAAAAATAAATGCACTTCATAGCTCTATTAAATATTACATCCCATTAGAACCCCAAGATATTTAGAGAACTTTTTAAAGAAAATTTTATACAAAGTCTTAAAAGTATATAAAAATTATATATTTATATTCGGCTTGGCTCAAGTTTTTTTACTATATACCAAACCAAATCAAATCAAATCAACCCTAATCGAATTTTTTAATCGGCTTGATATGATTTTTCGGTTCGAGTTGAACACCCCTAATTAGTACCATTTAATACGGGGGACAACAATGTTGCTTTTACCAGCCACTGATTGTCACTAGTCATGAATCAACAACCTCAAATTTTAGATATTAAAAGAAAATATCATATATTTAAACCCTTTTTCCAGTTTGAAGATGGAGATGAACAGACTTCAAAAAGATATATATATATATATATATATATATCTGAACTTTAACAAATATCTCCAGAGATATTAGACAAAAATGCAATGGTCCTTAACTTTTTGTATAGATGATACTGTACAACACTGTTATTAGTCTCTTCTAATTTAGTGCATGTCTTTCTTTTCAGAGGCAGATCCAACAACAATAATAACAAAGTACCCAGTATAATTCAACTAGTATAAATATGATAGTGAATACGTAGACCTTACTCCGACATTATAACGGTAGAGAGACTATTTTCAGTAAACCCCTGCTCAAGAAAAAAAATAAGCACAACAGTTAGGAACGAAAAATACAGTAATAAAGAAGATAAAAGGAGCAGTAACAACAACAGGTTAAGAATAAAACTAAGGCAGAAACAACATAAGGTAACTATTGATCTAAGAAACAGAAAAAACGAGAATTATAGAGGCAGATCTGATGTTTAAAATTTATGAATTTAAAATTTTAGGTCTTTCAAATTATTGTTATCGAAGTTAATAATTTATATATATCAAATGATTTTTTTTGAGACAAATATAAAATTTAGACCAATAACCTCATTGGCTGCCTGCAGTCGGCAGATGTATGTGCCCTTCAATTTTCCTACCACAAAAATACAGTAACAGACCAGCCTAATATCTCCAATTTGCCCAATTTAATCTTGGGGAAAGAGTCGAATTTGCTTCCCTACTATTTAAAATAGAATAATTTTGAATTTTATCCGTTCTTTAGAAAAAATCTTATTCTTATCTTTGATTCTAACGGAGTTCTAACCTATATAGTGTTGAAAAGGTAAGGTGTAAATATAAACCTTTTCTTATCTCAAAGAATTTGCACTTGTGGAACTCATACATTTCATGCTAGAACTATATTAATATAAGGACAAATAAGAGATGATTTGCCAACGACCAGTGCTTTAAAAGGCGTTTTTAGGGCGAGGTGCACCAAAAACGTCCCAAGGCGATGGTGTGGGGCGAAAGTCTGATCAAGAGGCGTACGCCCATCAATTCGGGACGTACGCCCGGACGTTCGGGATGTATACCCGCCGTTTGAGGCGCGTTTTTTTTAGTGAGGCGTAAAGCCTCAAGGACTATTTTCAAATTGAAATAAAATTTATCGAATAAGTCTTTCATATAATACCCTAATTCTCAAAATTCAGCTTGGTAATTACTCAAAAGATTTAAATAGGAACCGAAATGTATTAAATTTAAAAGTCAAGACCTTTTTCTATTGATTGAAGCCCTAATTCATGATTTTTTCAATTCTTTATCTTGTCCATTAGTCTGCTAATATCTCCCAGAAGTAACGAATATTCAATTTTTTTTTATAAATAAAAAGAGAACTCCATTCTCATTCATAACATCAAGTTCAAAGTTCAAATTGTAGGTTAGTCATCGTTTTTGTTCCTCCATGTAGAAAACTTTATTCTTTTCGACTCAAGTTACTTATGCTTTTAAGTAGCGTATAATAGATTGTTTTGACTAGTTTTTTGTGAGGATGAAATATATATATATATATATATTACATGTTTATAGTTTTCTTAAAATTTTATGCAATTTTACCTGTTTATAAATATTCACTCCAATTATATTATTTTATAAAATATTAAATACATATGGGGCTTATGCCCGTGCCTCGGGGCTTACGCCTCGCTGAGACATATGTAGCACACCTCGCCTTACTGTATTGGTAAAAATGAGCTTCACACGTGTAATACTTATGATGACTCTGCAATCAATGTGGAGCAATGACAACATGACAACTGGACAAGACTTTATGAAGAGGTACGAGATAAAGAGGAACGGAACAGCATACCCACGGGGTAATCAGATCCGGGAATCTCAACCTAATTGAGAAGGCGAAGAGACACAGTCAGAATGAATCAAGACGGAATGAAGGGCAAATTTGGGGATCTTCAATTAATGATCCATAACGTTACATAATCTTCACGCAACAGTTATGATTAATCATTGTACCGTTACATTAATGTCATTATTAGCCATTAATGCTCAATCGCTGAAAACAATAGACGTTATATTTAGAAATTTCCTATAAAAGGGAGTAAAATATAACTTGTAAGGACACGTTCGAACCACTATTGAAATATACTTACTTTTTACGCATCTTTCTGCTTTCTATTTACGAATTTACTTAAAATTATTAGCATATTCTTTGGTTATCAGAAACCCGTGTTCTTCTTAAAATAGCTTTGGCAGAGAATCTAATTCTTTGGTTAAACAAATTGGTTCTGTTACCGAGAATCAGATAATCTCTGTTTTTTCTCAAACAACATTCTGTAAATTATGTCGAACGCCAACGACAACAACCAACAAAGGATTGGAACTCCAGTTCCATCACCTACAGGTTCCCCACGAGGCTCAAGGGAACATTCCCCAGAGAGATCTACGACTCAAAATAATAATCACAATGGAAATGAACAAACATGAGAACAAGATCCTGTAAAACAAATGGTTGGTGAATATGTGACTCAACCCTTACAAGCTTTCATGAGAGGACTGCCAACTGCATCACCTACACCTCCTCCTAACAACACTGCAACTGTGAAAAATCCACAATCGAATTAGCAAACTCAGGAAGTAGAGGCACTCCAAATGAGTCCCTCGAAGCAAGACCAGGCATCTCCAGTAATCCAGAATTATAGTCTTTATTACTAACCTTGCAGAAGCAGGTAAGGAACAAAACGACCGAATCGAGCAAATTCCTGGAGTACCACCTATTATCAAAGTCATTGACGTTGATAGATATTATCAACAACCTTGGAAGCCAAGTGCAACACCCTTGCCTATTCCCAAAAAATTCAAAATGCCTGATATTCCCAAGACCGACGGGACAACTGATCCACGTGATCATGTAACTTCTTTTACTAAAGGAGTAAAAGGCAACGATCTGACTAAACAAGAAGTTGAATCAGTACTAGTCAAGAAGTTTGAAAAGACACTAACCAAAGGAGAACTAACATGGTATTATCTTCTACCCGAAAATTCTATTGACTCTTTTGCTGAGCTTGTAGATTCTTTTATAAAAGCACATTTCAGTGCACAAAAAGTCAAAAAAAGAATGGGAGACATATTCAAGATGAAACAAGGAGAAACGGAATTGCTCTGAGAATTTGTAGACAGGTTTCAACGAGAAAGAATGCTGCAACCAAGGGTACCTGACAATTGGGCAGCAATGGCGTTTGCAAACAACTTAAATGACAGAAGCTCAGAAGCCACGAGAAGACTTAAGGAAAGCTTGAGAGAATTCCCAGCCACGACATGGAACGATGTCTATAACAGGTACAACACCAAGCTACGAATAGAAGAAGACACCGTTGCTCAATCAAAAGCTGAAGATCGAGCCAGTTCTAGATGCTCCGAACCAGAAAGGAGAACAGGTAAAAACAGGTACGATCCATTTATGGGACCTTCAGGACGAGAAACTCGTTCCAAGTTTGAAAACACACGGTCAGAATATAGACCGCCAAATAGAGATACGAACTCATCCTCCTCAAGATCTAGAAAAGATCATGAGGAACTGAACAGAGGTAATGCGGACTACAACTTCAATGTAAGTACTTCTGAATTAATTAGCGTACTAAGAAACATGGGCAATAAAGTTTGATGGCCCACAGAAATGAGATTGAATCCAAACAGAAGGAATCCAGACTTCTGGTGCGAATTCTATAACGATCATGGACACAGAACATCAGATTGCATATTGTTGCAAGGTGAGGTAGAACAATTATTAAAACATGGCTATCTAACAGAACTGTTTAGTGAAAAAGGAAAACAAGCATATATGAAGAACATGCAAGAACCCCCGAAACCACCATCTCTAAAGATAACAGTGAATGTGATACACGGAGGAGAGGAGGTGAACAGAGTATTCTGCATAAGAACAACAAAATTCACAATTACACACGGGAAGCGGATTCGTGAAGACATGGAAGCAGACAATATAACGTTCGACAATGCAGATGGCAACGAATTGCTGCTTTCTCATAACGACACTCTGGTAATATTTCTACTCATACATGACACTAATGTAAAAAGAGTGTTGATTGATCCAGGTAGATCAGTCAACATCATTTTGTTGAGCGTTGTGGAAGAAATGCTAATGGGGGATCGAGTAATCCCAAAAGCACGAGCCTTATCTGGGTTTGACAACTCTATGGTCATAACAAAAGGATAAATTGAGCTTAGTACCTATGCAGAAGGAGTAATCAAAAATATGAAATTTCAAGTCATTGACACCGATATGGCGTACAACGTAATCATGTAGAGACCATGGATTCATGACATGAAAATAATACCATCTACTTTACACCAGGTAATAAAATTCCCTTCCAAATGGGGAATTCAACAGATTCGAGGCGATCAGCATACCTCAAGGAATATAAATTCAGTAGTACACTCAAACAAAAAAGAGGTAGTGGAAAAGTCAAAAGACGAGGAAATCGCCCAATTAGGTAAGAAATTGGAACCCAAATGGGTACGGAAGAAGAAAGCCATGAGAAGGTGAACCAAATAACCACAGAGGCAACATCAACACATACAGACATGGATTCTAGACCCGATGTCATTTAGGAGCCAGAAGAAGACGAGCATATTAAAACAACTATTGAGGAGCTCGAAGCTATCCCACTGTTCGAGCAGAAGCCTGAGCAAAAAGTTCATATAGGCACGAGGCTAAGCCCCGCAAGAAGAGGTAAGTTAATTGAATATTTAAAAGCTAACTCAGATTGTTTCGCTTGGTCCCATTCAGATATGACAGGTATACCTCCAGAAGTGATGACTCATAAACTAAATGAAGATCCATCCTTCGTGCCTGTCAAGCAAAAGAAAAGAAAGCAAGGACCAGTCAAGAACCAAGTGATCGATAAAGAGGTACAAAAACTCTTGAAAATTCAATACGCGAGGTAAAATATCCTAATTGGTTAGCTAATACTGTAATGGTACCCAAAAATAATGGTAAATGGAGAGTATGCGTAGATTACACAGATTTGAATAAAGCATGCCCCAAAGACTCCTTTCCATTACCACACATAGATCAAATGATTGATGCCACTGTAGTTCATGAATTGTTGAGCTTTCTAGATGCATATTCTTGTTATAATCAGATAAAAATAGATCCCTCAGATGAGGAAAAAACTTCCTTTATTACAAACATGGGGACTTATTGTTACAAAGTCATGCCTTTTGGCCTGAAAAATGCTGGAGCCATGTATCAAAGGCTAGTGACCAAGATGTTCCAGGAACATCTGGGGAAAACAATGGAAGTATACATTGATGACATGCTGGTAAAATCAACTCAAGCGGAAGATCATTCCATCATCTTTCAATCACCTTCTAAATCCTGCACAGGTATAACATGAAACTAAATCCAGAAAAATGCGCATTTGGCATTGAATCAGGTAAGTTTTTGGGTTTCCTTGTATCAAATAGGGGTATAGAAGTAAACCCCGCTAAGATTAAAGATATTGATGAAATACCTGATATACTTACGAGGAAAAAAAAAGTTCAAAAACTAACAGGAAGAACTGCTGCCTTAGAAAGATTTATCTCCAGGTCTTCGGAGAAGAGTTTTAAATTATTTTCGGTTCTAAAAAAGCAGAATCAATTCGAATGGACTGAAGAATGCCAACAGGCTCTCAAAGATCTGAAGGCCTATCTATCAAAACTCCTGCTACTGTCTAAACCAAAAGAGGGGGAGAGGCTGTATGTCTATCTTGCCGTAGCAGAAATTACTGTAAGTGCAGTACTGGTAAGAGAAGACAGAGGTAAACAATCTCCGATTTATTATGTAATCAAGTCTTTATTAGATACTGAAACCAGATATCCTCATCTAGAAAAATTATCCTTAGCTCTAATCATGGAAGATGGAAAGTTGAGACCATACTTTCAATGTCACCCAATCACTGTTGTGACCTCATATCCACTAAGAAATATTTTGCATAAACAAGAGTTATCAGGGTGATTAGCTAAATGGGCAATAGAATTAAGCGAAAATGACATAATATATCAGCCTAGGACTGCAATAAAGTCTCAGATTTTAGCTGATTTTTTCGCTGATTTTAATACTAGCATAATCCCTGAAGTGGAAAAAGAGTTACAACTCTTCAACGGGGCTAATCTAGGAATTTGGACCCTATTTACTGACGGCTCTTCTAACATAAAAGGAGCCGGCTTGGGAATTGTTTTAATATCACTTGTGGGTGAAAATATACGACAAGCCATTAAATGTTATCCCATAACTAACAATAAAGTAGAGTACGAAGCTGTAATTGCAGGGCTTGAACTGGCACGTGAACTCTCAATTGATCAAATCGTGATCAAAAGTGACTTTCAACTAGTGGTAAACTAGATGCAGGGGACTTATACCGGAAGAGAGGCTCAGATGCAACAATATCTGGAAAAGGCACGAGACCTAGCAAGGCAATTCCAGTCATGGAAAGTTACGCAAATACCCAGAGTGGAAAATACAAAAGTGGATGCCTTAGATAACCTCGCAGCAGTTGCCGACGTAAAAACTAAAGACAATGCAATTGTCATACACCTATTTCATTCAGCAATCGACCAGGATAAAAATGAGGTAACATTTAACAATTTAACCTGGGATTGGAGAAACAAAATTGTAAACCTTTTGCAGAATGACACTGTGCCTGAAGATAGAAAAGCAACTCAAGCACTTCGTCGGAAAGCTGCGCAGTACTGCCTAGTTCGTGAAACTTTATACCGTAAAATTTTTGGAGGTCCCCTAGCAAAGTGCCTTGGACCCAATCAAATGGAGTACGTGATGAAGGAAGTACACGAAGGACACTGCGGAAACCATGCAGGAGCAAGATCCTTAGTCAAAACCCTAATCAGAGCAGGGTACTATTGGCCTAAAATGGAGGAAGATGCTGAGAGCTTCGTAGCTAAATGCTACAAATGTCAGCGATATGCCAACAATATGCACCGGTCAGCAGAATTACTCTACCCAGTGGTGTCACCATGGCCATTCATGAAATGGGGCATGGATATAGTGGGACCCCTTCCCCCAGCTAAAGGAAAGGTACGGTTCTTACTCGTATTAACTGATTATTTCACAAAATGGGTGGAGGGAGACGCTTTTAAATAGGTGCGAGAGAAAGAAGTGAAAAGCTTCATATGGCGACACATAATATGCCGCTTTGGAATACCAAAAGAGATCGTATGTGACAATTGGCTCACAATTCATAGGCTCAGAAATCACAGAATTCTTCGAAAGCTGGAAAATAAAGCGAATCACTTCATCACAATATCACCCCATGGATAATGGGCAAGCCGAGTCAACAAACAAAGTCATTGTCAACAACTTAAAGAAACAGTTGGAAAAATCCAAGGGAAACTGGCCTGACGAGCTACCGATAGTATTATGGGCTTACAGAACTACTGCAAAAGTAGCCATGGGAGAAACTCCATTCACTCTGGTATACGTTTCAGAAGCATTAATACCAGTGTAAATCAGCGAACCAAGCACGATATTCACAACGACAATGGAAGAAACAAACAACGACGAGTTAAGGACAAATCTGGATTTGCTCGAGCAAAGAAGAGAAGCTCCATTAATACGTATGGCAGCCGAAAAACAAATTATAGAGCGATATTACAACAGAAAATCTCACCTCAGATATTTCAAAATTGGGGACTTCGTTCTTAAAAAAGTCTTCCAATCAACAAAGGAAGCTATGCAGGAAAGCTAAATCCAAACCAGGAAGGGCCTTACAAAGTCCATGGCATTGCTGGAAAAGGCGCTTACGAGCTGGAAACTATGGACGACAAAATCTTACAAACCAGTTGGAATGCTGTTCATTTGAAAAAGTATTACTTCTGATGTAAAGGGAATAACCCCGGTCAAGTATCATTACGTACGATTTTACTTTTGTATTGTTAAAGTTATACTGACCATTTTAGATGATAGGCAAAAAGCTAACCTATCACCAGATGATGATATTAGACCTACATAGACACGATGAAGTAACTGAATTTTCGGTCTAGGGTTACAACTTTCTAATGGACATTTTTAAAGGGTTAAGCAGTCATCATCCAAACTATATACCTTCGAGTCCCGTATGTTTTTCCTTCTCAGGAAAGTACCACAAGGAAGGAATAGTCAAGTGTTCGAGATTTCATTCTTCAAAGCTCAAACACTTGGGGGACTATACAATATGGAAGGAAAAGAAGAAGCAAAGAAGACTATCAAAAAGTCAAAGCTCAAGACTGAAGATCCATCTTCCCAACAAGTCAAGTACTATTAGCAAAATCAAAGAGCCAAAGACAAAAAACACAAAGCCTGATTCAAAAACCTTCAAAAAAACATATTCGTAAATGTAAACGAATGTTTAGGTTAATGGCAAAATATTAGATACGGATAAAAATGCACATCTTTGTACTTAGTCAAAAACTGTTGTAAATGAAAACAGTTACGGATGAAGAAACATCCTTGTACTTATTCAAAAACTGTTGTAAATAAAGACAGTTACGAATGAGAAAAGCATTATCCTTGTATATTTATTCAAAAAACTGTTATAAATGAAAACAATTATACCCTTGTATTAATTCAAAAAACTGTTTCAAAAGAAAAACAGTTACGAGTACAAATTTATACCAAATCTGTTGTAAGAAAAATAGTTGCAAAGGAGTTATGGATGATGCACAAACAAATGTAAAATATTGTGAAAGTTCGAAACAATACAAAGACTTTCTTAAAAACATTGTCAAAGAAAAATATGTGAAATTCCTATCTCTCTTTTGTACATTTATACCATTATGAAGTTGAGACGTCTTCTTTATTAAGTGTCGATAAAAAAAGGGCCCTCTTTTATAAATCGTGCCTATTATGAAAAGGTACGAAAAATCTAAGCATTTTTTAAAATGTAAAGTCAAAAACTCAGAGGTAAACCAAAAAAACCTCAAAAGAAAGCATGCAAATATTTAAGAGTGAAAACAAAAACTCAAAGGAATCGAAAGTCATGTCGATATTACTATTAATATATAGTGGCAAAAAATTAAGTATTAACTTAGTCTAAGCCTAATTTGTTTATACAAAAGTTTCCCCTAAGTTTTCAGTTGGGGACTTACAAAGGACCGAACTTTACCCCCAATGGGACCGGGGGTAACCACCAATTATTGCAAATAATAATAAAAAAAAAGAATCAAGTTCCTTAAACTTTTTCACTAGATGGGGGGTTGTCTTCACTGGCAGTAGGAACGACTTGAGATTGGGAGACACGAGCAGCAGGGATCTCAGCCTCAGGTGAAGAGAAATTCTGAATTTGCTGAGACTTCTCAATCGTCTCTCTGGTTTTAGCAATTTTGGCTTCCAAGTCAAAACCCTCTTGGCCCATTTCCGTCAATGTGTCAAGACGGGCATTCAACTAAGCCCAGCTAACATCGGCGGCTGCTTTGTCTTCAAGAGCCTCGTATTCTTTCTTCCATTGTTCAGCTTCAGCTCTTAGCTCATCTCTTTCAGCCACGACAACATCATGAGAGGCCTGTAAAAGAGCGATGGATCTTTCCAGAAACTGGACCTTCTCTGAAGAGTTACAGAGGTCTTCTTAGGTTTGGGTGAGCAATTGAACAAGTTTGCCAGAGTACACCTCCTTCTGGTCCAACAAATCCTTCAAGCTCCTAATCTCCTCTGTGGCACGGGAAAGCTGCTCCGCAAATGAAGTCTCTAAGACACTTTTGTCCTTACCTGCCTGGTTCGAAGATGCCTTCTCAACGGCCTACAATTTTCCTCCTCCATTGCATCCATGTCAAGCTGTAAACTCTCGTACTGCTCCTTCCAATTATCAGCCTCAATATGGAAGTCATTTGCTGCCTGCTCCGTTTTAACAATTTTCTTCATTAGCTTTGTGCCTATAAGGTTGATCTGCATAAAATGATAAATTAGATACGATAAGAATATATATAAGTACATATGGAGGAAAAACAAGTTTTACCTGTAAGGACGAGTGCACAATCTCGTTCATCTAAGTCAGGGAGCTGTGTCTTTCCAGCTTATACTTCTCAGTCGAACCAATTAATGGCTTTAACCATACATCAACCTGGCCTGACTTTTCAAGAGGCTGCCCGCTGCAGGAGCCTCTATTGTAACTTGCTTCATCACCCCCTGATGGAAGACCCTACTTCAACAGCAAAAGGCACGGAAGCGGGGGGGGGGGGGGGGGGGNGGTTGAGGAGCAGTAACAGGAGCAAGAATGACAATGGGAGCAGAGGCAGCAATGGGAGCAATAAACGGAAGTTTCTTTGCAGTAGAAGGAGAGAAAACAGCAAGAGGAGTTTCATCAGAGATGGTACCAAAACCTTGTTGGAACAGGTGATCAACAGACTCACGAACAGTAGAGGGAGTTGCATCTTCAGGAGCGGAAAGTTCTGATTCAGGCACAGGAGGATCAACAACGGGTGCAGATTCATCATCAGAGACCACCCTCCTCCTACGTGACCTATGGACCGGCGAACCGCCCTCTTCCTATTCCTCCTATAAGGTCCTAGACCCACTTGATTTTCTTTTCGATGAGGCGGAACCATTAATGATCTCCTGGGCCTTAGCCAGAGACAGCCTTGAAGCAGACATAGACGCAACAGAAACTCCACGAGCAGGAAACCCTACTAAATAAAAGGGGTCAGATAAAGATCAAAAAGAGAAGAATTAAAACAATAAACTTCACTTACCATGGGTCTTCACCTTCCAACCAAACCTCAAAGAGAGGTACTTCCATGAACGTTCTTCTAAAGGAGCGATGGACAAGAGTTTTTCTACCAAATCACGGAAACCAGAGACATTCTCGACGGTTCCCATGGTTGCTGCAAAAGAAGAAGAAACAGTCACGGTACTGAAAGTTCATCAAAAGTGAAGAAAAGGAAAGTGAGAAAAACTGTACTCACGTGCAAAGTTTCACTTTTCAGGGAAGGGGAGATTTTCTTCACCTACTAAACTTGCAGTAGGGACAACAACATACCGAACATACCACCCTCTATCTTTGTCATCATCTGGAGTAACTAACACCCTTTTACTCTTAGCCGCGAGAGTAAACACTCCTTGGCGGAACAACATTGGAGAATAAAGGTGAATAAGATGATGAAAAGTAAAGGGTACTGGAGCTAAATTGGCCAAATATCTAAGGCACGCGACTACTCGCCAAATAAGAGGACCGACTTGTCCTAGACAAACTTTGAAGAATCGACAAAACTCGATGATAACAGGGTCGATGAGAGGCTTGAATCCTAATGTGAAGGAATAAATACAGACATAAGAATATCCAGTCTTGTAAGAGGTTATTCTTTGGTTATCGTTAGGAACAACAACAGGAAAATCAGGCTTCCAATAACAATCCATGCGTACAAGAGACACTAAGCCCTCTGTTATTTAGGTATGATAAAGGTCAGCGCTGCCATGTGATGACATTGAAGAAAGTTACACACTCATGGCTTGACTATCCTTGGCAAAAGAAAACTCCGCAGGAACAATTTTATCGACTCTCGGCTCACGAAGCGGTTCATTGTGTTCTATACTCTTTGATGAAGATCTAGAAGCCCTAGCCCTCGAAAAAGACGAAGGAGTGTTAGACCTAGAAGATGGAAGGGGAGAAGGATAAGAAGAAGAACCCCTGGAAGGAGTAGAATTTAAGCTCTTAAGCCTACCGCCCCTCCTACTCCATGTTGAAGCAGAAGAAGGAGTCAGCTCATGTACAATGATGACCTTTTTAGATTGTTGGTTTGAAGAAGACATATTTATGAAGATGAAGAATTTACAAATAAAAAAAGAAGGTTAGAAGTTTTCCGTGAAAGTAAAGAAAGGAAAAGGGGTACTTATACTCAAAGGCAACCGTAAAAAAAATGAAAAAAACAGTGATGTGAAAGTCGTAATTGAAGTTGTCACTTCGAGACTGATGCAGCCGCAAAAAGCCCTAAAAGGCGCTGAATAATTGCAGAACCAATCCGGGAAAGCCATGTGGCACGTGCATTAAATGGAAGTGACAAGCGACGCATACATTGAGAGACAGATGCAATGGAACGAGTGAAGCGGCGGCAAAATGTTCCCGTCATAAATGAGTATTCACTTACCAAATATTAATCGATAAATAAATGATAAGTGGGGGGACTATATGTATTGGTAAAAATGAGCTTCACACGTGTAATACTTATGATGACTCTGCAATCTATGTGGAGCAATAACAACATGACAACTGGACGAGACTTTATGAAAAGGTACGAGATTGTGACGACCCAACATGTCGTTTTGAGTATCTGCACTTCGCTCGTTATATTGAGGGCTCGAGTATCTCCGTGTTATGTTATCGGACTTGTTGGTATGTTTGGAATGGTCCTTGTAAGCACATAATTTTTTTACCCGCACATTAGAATTATCTTTGATAGTCTTAGTATTTTTAGAATTTACTTAAGTTTATTTCTACAGGATTTCACTTTATTATTAATTTTAGTTCTATCCCAATTCGAATTTCACGCCCATGTCCTATCTACACAATATAAAAAAATAATTAGTAACCAAAAATAACCTAAACTCTGGACACACTAAGCACGCCCCCTCCCCTTCATAATCATGGAGCTCTCTTTCTCATTCTCACTAGACCCAAAAAAAAAATGGCCACCAGATCTTTAACCAATATCAGCCGAAACCTGCACACAAAAAGAAAACAAAAAGAGGATACACAAACAAAATAAAACCCACGGAACAGGAACGAAAAAGGGGAAGGAACGAAAAGGTTTCTTGGACAAAATTGAAAACGGTACAGTGAGGAAATATACGTTCCTCACTTTTGAAAGGGGAGATTAAAAGTTGAAAATCTTTCTAAATCTTTTCTTTAGGAATTCACTTTCCTATCTATTAACTTTCGTATTAGCTTTTAGTATTCTTTTAAATCCAGAAATAAACAAACCCAAAATAAATAAATAATATATATATAAAACAAGAGTTTGTTCATTCAGTCATATTTTGAGTTGGAGAGTTTGGATTTGGGTAATTTTGGAAGCGATTTTCATCATATGGATTGGGTTTTGAGATGTTAGGAGGTCACTATGCGCGTGATGACATTTTTGGAGCATCGCTTGGCTTGCTCGGTATTGTAATTGACTTGTGCGAGGTAAGTATTTTGCCTAACTTTGTTGAGGGAATTTTTCCTCCTATTTGTCATTGTTTGCTACATGCGGGGGTGATACATATGTGAAGTGACGAGCGTATATGTATGTGCCAAGGTTAATCATACTCGGGGGTAGATTATGTTATAATTGTGTCTTGTAGAATTTCATAACCTTTTTGCTTCATGCCTCTCTTGATTTCTAGATATTAAGAACGTAGTGTAAAATGTTAGAGTCGAGACTTAGCCTAATATAGCTTAATCAATGTGATGAAAATTCTTAGGATACATCATAATGTGTCTAATTCGGCCATCTCTATGCATAATCGTTAATACGTTGCTATGACCGATATTTTTTAGATGCTAGATTCCATACTCGTGTTGTTGATAAATTGTGGGATTTGTGGAAGTACTTGAGTTATATGGCCCTTGAGGGCTTCATATCATTGTTGGCTTGTAAAGCAGTAATTGAGAATTTGTTTGGAATATTCGTTGATCACTCTCCTCGATGTTATATATACTTCCTGCCTTGCCATTTTATTGATATTCATATGCTTGGTGAGGAAGAGTGTAAAGCACGAAGGGTGCTGCCATGCCATTTTATATTCATTATCATGTGAGGAAGAGTGTAAAACACAAAGGGTGATGCCATGCCATATTATTGAGAGTAAAAGCACGAAGAGTGATGTCGTGACATATTATTGAGAGTAAAAGAACGAAGGGTGATGCCGTGCCATGTTATTGAGAGTAAAAACACGAAGGGTGATGTTGTGCCATGTCATTTATGAGTAAAAGCACGAAGGGTGATGCCGTGCCATTACATTTGTACTTTTATACTTTTGTATCATTGTGAGGTCATGGCACAGAGGGTGTTTCCGTGCAAGTGAGGACGAGAGACATGCATCATGTTATGATAAATATTTTCTTGTATATATCTTCATGTATTACCTTGAATTATTACCGTCGTATTTGTGGTTCTTATGTGACTTGCCTTCACTGTTTTGTCCTCATTCTCCATCTAAATCGTTGTTGTATCGCCTATGCTTTCTATTTGTTTAACTTGTAAACATCATACTTACTTCCTGCTGTTATGATTGCATCCATGTAATATCTGTTTTGCTGCACTTAGGCACGAGTTTTCTCCTATGTTGTCCATTTATGCTCTA
Organism: Nicotiana paniculata; assembly: GCA_005239505.1. Classification (NCBI taxonomy): domain Eukaryota; kingdom Viridiplantae; phylum Streptophyta; class Magnoliopsida; order Solanales; family Solanaceae; genus Nicotiana; species Nicotiana paniculata. The sequence continues at coordinate 167,684 of ML359131.1, forward strand.
TTGGTGCATTATCAAGAACATGCACCCCTCTCCCCTTCTCTTATTTGTTATGTCCATCTTCACGCTTCCATCATGTTAGTTAGATGAAATTATAACCTTTTCCCTAATTGTGGTCATTGATGCTATGGTCTCTGCTTAGTCTGTTACTGATGTTCTTCTATACATTCTCGTTTATTATTACTGCTTGCATGTTCCCTTTCTTGTCATTTCTATTGTCGGTATTTCTATCATTTGGTTGGTACGGTATTACGCATATATGGTGATGATGAGATAAATGCACGAATGGTGTTGCTGTGCCGTTAGACTTGATGTCTTGAGTACTTTATCACACTATGGAAGTATATGAGGTTATTGTTGTGGTTCGTGGGATTTCATTTTAAGGAAAGGGTCGATTAAGATGTTGGAGACTGTTAAATTGTGATTCTTTCTAATACTCGATTATTTCCTATTGCAGTCGCATGTTGTACCCTATTATATTATTCTGTCTTTTCGTTCCATTGTTAGTTTACATCATAATGTTTATTAATGAGTATCTTTTAACTAAAAATCTCGTCACTACTTCGACGGGGTTAGTCAAGATACATACCAGTATATGGGGTCGGTTGTACTGATACTGCACTTCTGCACACTCTGTGCAGACTATTGGAGCGGAGCTGCTGAAGAAGTTGGGGGTTGACCTTGAAGATGTTCGTGTATCCTGTATTGAAGCTGCCACTTGTCCTTGGTAGTTTTAGATATTATTAATATGTTCATGTAGTTTTCAAACAGAATGTGTATTTATTCATGCCAACTTTGTATATTCTAAGTCTTAGAAGCTCATGAGTCATACTACCAATTCTTAGGCAAATTTGTAAAGTTAAGATAACTCGTAATTTAATTTTCTATAAGTTTATTTGGTTGGTTTGTTTGTTAATTGGCTTACCTAGCGGGTCAAGTTAGGTGCCATCACGACCGGTGATTTTTGGGTTGTGACAGAGATAAAGAGGAACGGAACAGCATACCCATGGGGTAATCAGATCCGGGAATCTCAACCTTATTGAGAAGGCGAAGAGACACAGTCAGAATGAATCAAGACGGAATAAAGGGCAGATTTGGGGATCTTCAATTAATGAGCCAAAACGTTACATAATCTTCACGCAACAGTTACGATTAATCATTGTAACATTACATTAATGTCATTATTAGCCATTAATGCTCAATCACTGAAAACATCAGACGTTATATTAAGAAATTCCCTATAAAAGGGAGTAAAATATAACTTGTAAGGACACGTTCGAACCACTATTGAAATATACTTACTTTTTACGCATCTTTCTGCTTTCTATTTACGGATTTACTTACAATTATTAGCATATTCTTTGATTATCAGAAACCCGTGATCTTCTTAAAATAACTTTGACAGATAATCTAATTCTTTGGTTAAACACTTACACCCACGCCTTTTAGAACACTGCTAACGAAAAGAGTATGTACAAATCAAAAATTAACATAGATCTTCTTAAAATAACTTTGGCAGATAATTTAATTCTTTGGTTAAACACTTACGCCCACGCCTTTTAGAACACTGCTAACGAAAAGAGTATGTACAAATCAAAAATTAACATAGACCAAACTAAACTCTTTCGAATAGTGAATAGACAAATTTGGACATATCCCCTTAGTCTACCTCTACCCTATCTCAATTAGTGATGGACATTATTCTGTTTTAACACAAAAATATAATCCAAACTTAAACTAAAAACTCGATTTTGAAACCGAAACTTTCATGGAGTAATATTGTGACATGTGCAAATCCTTGGGTTATTGATTTATTTCATTTTTAGTCCTCTCAAATGATTTGACTAAAAATATTAGACCTTCAATTAAATATAGTGTGTGATTTTGATTCAACCATTAACTAAAACTAATTGTTTGGCCTTGAATTGAATTAAACAGACGTTGCATATGATAGATGGGAAATGATAATAATGTAAAGTTGAAGGAAAATTGATTATTTTTAGCAAAGCTAGAGGAAAAAATGTTTTTCATGTTGTGTATTGTGTATATCATTAAGTTAAGACAACTGAATAAATTCAACTTATACTATATGTCATGTTTTTTGGGTGATTTGCAGTTAAGTTTCTGTTTAAGGATTTGTGCAAAGATAGCTTCGACGATACATATTGAGAAGAATAAGAAATATCAGTTTCACAAGTTATGCTGGGCGGAGAATAATTTTGATATAATCTTCATCCCACCTGTATGATTAAATTGTTCACAAATCTTGCATTATTGACAAATCTGATCTTGTTCACAAGTTATGCTAGCGGATATAACTTCGGAAAGTTTATCGTCGAATCTATCTTGTTAATTTGTTCACAAGTCTGTCAGACTGGCAAATCTTACCTTGTTTACAGGTTACGCTGAGCACGCATAAGTTTGGCCCAATCTATCTATCTATTTATATTTATCTATCTATTTATATTTTGTTAAATTATTCTCAAAATCTTGAAGAATCGGCGAAACTTGTATACCTTTCTCTAGTTTTCACCTACTAATTAAGTGTAGATGCATTCCAGCTAGATGTTAGCCACATTAAAAAGGAATTGGCAGTACTGCGAGAAGGGAAACGATGAGAGATCACATTAAGATAAGAGATTTATGGAACTAAATCTGTAATCCAATTGGCATTGGTCGAAGATTTAAGAGTTTTTTCTTTGGACGATGAATTGTTTGGAAGTACAAGATGGAAGTGAATTGTAAAAATTCTTTAGTCGACTGATGGGTCATCACAGGTTTTGAAACCTAATTCTGTGATCGGAAGCCTTAAAAATTATGTTTTAGTCTTTCTCAATTTGCGTGCGCAGTCTGGGCATCATTTCGGAAAGTTTTTATATTAAAAATTGAGAAAATAAGAGTTTATGCCTAAAAACTTCATTTGAGTGGACTTCGGTCATCATTTTGAGTAAACGGACCCGTATTCGTATTTTTACGATCCCGGTGGGTACGTACCGTGATTTAGGACTTGGAGGTATGCCCGGAATCGAATTAGGAAGCCCCTAACCCGAGATATCGGCTTTGTCGAATTTGAAAGTTAAAGCCTTAATGAACTTGAAATGTTTGACCTAAGTTTGATTTCTGGATAACGTGTCTGAATTTTGATTCCGGAACCCGGTATAGGTCCAATACTATATCACTTGTCTGTGAAATTTGGTGAAAAACGGAGTTGGTTTGACGTGATTTGTATGTCCGGTTGTAAAAATAGAAGTTTCAAAGTTTTCTTGAAAATTTTAGTTGATTTGGTGTTCAATTCGTAGTTTTAGGTGTTATTTTGGCGATTTGATTGCGCGAGCAAGTTCGTATGTGTAACGACCCGGTCGGTCTTTTTGAGAGTTGGCGCCCCGATCTCCTAATAACTGCTTTTCCCACTTTTATATTTGCTTATGGGACTTGTCGGAATGATTAATTGCGAAATTCGGAGAGTTTTTGGACACATAGTCCCAATATATGAGTTTAAGCTTTAGAAATCGGACCATAGTTGGAACTGTGTGAAGACAGATCCGGAATAGAATTCGGTCGGCTCCGTTAGCTCCGTTGGATGATTTCGGGGTTAGGAGCGTGTTCGGAATATGTTCTCAAGGTCTGTAGTATATTTAGGCTTGAATTGGAGAAAGTTAGAATTTTAGCGATTTCGACCGATTGGTGAAATTTTGATATCGGGCTTGGAACGGAATTCCAAGAGTGGCTGCAGGTCCGTACTGTCATTTATGATTCGTGTGTAAAATTTGAGGTCATTTGGACTAGTTTTGACGTGTTTCGGCATCAGTTGTAGATTTTGAAAATTTCCTAAGTTCTTAGGCTTGAATCCATGCATAATTCTTGATTTTGGTGTTATGTGATGTGTTTTGAAGGCTCGACCAAGTTTGAATATGGTATTAGGACTGGTTGATAGGTTTGAATATGAAAATGGGATGAAAGTTCCCCAAGTAGAAATTCGAGAATTTAATGGGATTTCGACGTCGAATTTTGATGATTCTTGTTCCAGCTTGTTTGTGAGTGAATGGGTGTTCTAAAATGGTAAATTTCACTTGATTCCGAGACGTGGGCCTGGGGGAATTTTTCGGCAATTTTCCTAATTTCGCGCTTTAGCTTTGAATTTATTAGTCGAACTAGTTGCTCGTAGTGATATTTACATTATGCAATTGAATTGAATAGATTTTGGAGATCCCCCAGCACTACATATTTATTTTGGGACTATGAATGTATTCCAGGATATCCCCTTGTACTGCATATATACTTTGGGACTACAGACGTATTCCAGGAGATCCCCTATACCGCATATTTTCTTTGGGACTATGGACGTATTCCGAGAGATCACCCTGTACTGCATATTTATTTTGGGACTACAGACGTATTTCAGGAGATCCCCTTGTCCTGCATATTTATTTTGGGACAACGGACGTATTCCGGGAGATCCCCCTGTACTGCATAATCATTTGTAACTATGGGACGGTATCCTGAGAGATTCTACTTTGTGATATATTGTGTTGAGCCAAGGATTTTCTTTAATGTAAAACTTATATTGTTTTCCTTAAACTATTTACTGTAGAAATTACATATTTTTTATGTACTATTTTAAACTAACTTATTTAGGAATCTAGTAGAGCCTTTACCTGACCTTGTCACTACTTGACCGGGGTTAGGCTTGGCACTTATGGGTACCAAATGTGGTCCACTCTTGCTCTTTCCTGCACATGTCTTTACGTGTGCAGATCCAGGTACGAGCTATCAGCCTCGTGGTTAGTCGCTGCTGCTGATTCTAGGAGACTGCAAAGTATTTCTTCTGCGTCCGCAGAATCCTCCGAGTCTCCTTCTATTCTATCTTGTAGAGATGTTCTTATGTACTTTTTCCAGTTTTTGTTAGAGCTAAAATAGTATTAGAAGCTTGTGACTGTCTGTGATATTCCGGGTTTTGGAATGTTATGTTTTGTATGAGCCGAGCGGCCAGTACGTTACTTATATCATTTCCCCTATTACCCTTTATTTCTTGCATTTTATTTCGATTCTTCCCCGTTATAGTAGGCTTACCTAGTCGTAGAGACTGGGTGCCGTCACAAAACCTTCGGAGGGTAAATCGGGTCGTGACAGTATGATATTTTTAGACTTGTGTGCATAGTTAGTTTAGAGCCCTGAGAGTTCGGGTGAGTTTCAGATAGGCTACAGAGTTAATTGGACTTAAAAAATTTGCTGGTGTCTGCAATTTCTAGGAACTGGCCTCTGATCTCGCATATCAGTGTTTGCATTTATGAACATTTCCCACTTCTGACAGGCTCGCATTTGCGAAGAGAGCATGGGTCAGCTTAGGTTCGCATTTGCGATCATGAAGTCACATTTGCGGAAGGACAGTGTCCGAATTTGCGAACAAATCTTCGCATTTATGAAGAGGGAGCTGGGGTAGGCAATCGCAAATGCGATCAACGGGTCGCATTTGCAGAAGGATTAGAGTCAGCATCTGCGAACTATTCTTCGCTTTTGCGAAGAAAGCAGGGGTGTGATGATTCTCGCATTTGCGATGAATTCTTCGCATATGCGAACCCCAGGTCACAAATGCGCCATCTGAAACTGATCAAAAATGACTTAGACGGGATTTTTTGTTCATTCTTCAAATTTTCAAACCTATAAACACGAGAGGTGATTTCTCAAAGAAATTTTCTTCCCCAAATCATTTGTAATTGATTCTAAACTAGTTTCTTTCAATCTTTCACTATTTTTCCTAAGATTTCAACCTAAAATCTAAAGTTTTCATGGTGGAATTGGGGTTTTTGGGTAGAAACAATAGATTGGTAAATCGGGGATTTAGACTTCAAATTGAGGTCGGATTCCAAAACAAATTACATAATCGGGCTCAGGGTGAATGGGTAATTGGGTTTTGGTCTGAACTTCAGGATTGGACCAAGCGGGCCTGGGAGTTGACTTTTGTCAACTTTTCAAAAACCTAAATTTAATTTTTTACAATTGTGGGTAGTTCCTAAGGCTTAATTTGAATCGTTTGGTTGGTAAATTGCTAGTTTCTATTGGTTCGGAGGCTTGTTTGAGAGGCAAGGCTTTTGTTGAGTTGTGAGTGGTATTTTGAGCGAGGTAAGTGTTGTGTCTAACCTTGACTTGAGGAAATTAGAAATCCTCGGACTATTTGCTGTGTGAATTTCATGTGAGCGGCGTATATATGAGGTGACGAGCACTTATGCGCTGCCAAATTATCTGTTTTTCTGTTTTCCCTGTTTTTCTTATATTATCTCTTTCCCTGTCTTACTTGTTACATGCTCTAACTGTGTTCCCATACCTAATTGCTACTTGTTAGTCATTATTTCCTCCATGTTCATAATATTAGTTCTTTCCATAGTTTCATAATCTCCTACTATTTGCTTAAGTTGGTTTACCCGTACCTTTTAGTTGTAAATTCTGAATTTGGTCTCACTGTGTAGTATTGTTTATGTGAACTTTAAGTGAACAAGTTTTCTATCTGTTTGGGTTTGATGTTTAAGTATTATGAAGGGTTTCTGTGATTTGAATTATGAATTTACTGTGCATACTAAGTACTTGATATTGATATGGTATTGGGTTGCACGTCGCAACAGGTGAAATAAGGGTGATATATTGAGGTGGAATAAGGGTGAATCTATACTGTATGGTGGGAACGGGTTGCACACCAAAACATGTGTTATAAAGGTGGATTGTTGTGGTGGTATAAGGATGAACTATGATTATGATATTGTGATATGGTGGGATCAGGTTACTTGCCGCAACACTTATATATATTTATTCATTGTTGCTTATGTTGTTATGAGGACATAAGGGAGGAATTATGTGACGTACAGTGGGATCGAGTTGCATGTCGCAGTAACTTATGTGTTATATTTCTCTAGGTTGCATTAGTTTTACGGTATTTTCTTTCGCACTTAGGGATTGGTAAATTCTTAATGTTGCTAACTTATTTACTGGAATTGTTGTTATTATCTTCAATGTACTTCTTTTCTTCATTGTTTATTTCCTTTTCTGCCTTTATTATATATAATGCGTACATGTTGTAGTGTGAGTGTCCCACCTTAGCTTCGTCACTACTTCGTCGAGGTTAGGTTCGGCACTTACGAGTACATGGTGTTGGTTGTACTCATACTACATTCTGCACTTCTTATGTAGATTTTGGTGCCGACCCGAGCTGATCGTGAGGTTAGCTGCTGTCATGACCCACAACTAACCCTGTCGTGATGGAGTCTATCGTTGTACTAGGCAAGCTGACACAATTACCAAAATAACCGACATGTTCAATTTTAAAGAAAATTTCAAAGATATTGGATAGAAAACCTTCAATAAGGAGTTTCAATCAAAACCAAAATTCAGAAGAGAAAAAGCCCGACATCGGGGTGTCACTAGTCATGAGCTACTACCACACTATCTGTAAACATCAAGACTAACATAGTCTGGGATTAATCAAGTAAAACTAAGGGAAGATAAATGAGGAGGAAAGCAGGGCTGCGATCGCCATGCAACTACCTTGCTAGCTCCGAGAATCCGCTTCAGAAGTAATCAACAGCCTCAACCGTGTCCAGAAACACCTGAATTTGCACACAAGGTGCAGGGAGTAATGTGAGAATGCCAACTCAGCAAGTAACAACAGTAAATAAAGACTGAGCAGTAGTGACGAGCAATAAAGCATATAAAATTCATATCATGGAATCTCCGTAAAATACAACATGCATTTAAAATCAGGTTCGAATCAAATCATCTCGTCTAAACCCAGTTCCAGTAAAATCATTTAAATATATTTTTCAACAGTTTTCAAACAGAGGCTCAATGCAGAAGTGATCAAAAATAATGAAATAATAAACAGCCCCTCGGGCAAAACATCACTCATATACAACCCCTCGGGCAAACCCTACAGTCACTCGTATACAGCCCCTCGGGCATACCTCACAATCACTCGTAAACAGCCCCTCGTAAACAGCCCCTCGGGCATACCTCACCACCACTCATGCCTCCTAGTCAATCAACACTCGCACTCAGTAGGTACCTGCGCTTACTGGGGGTGTGTATAGACTCCGGAGGGCATCCTACATCCAAAGCGCTAATATGCACGGACAACTCACGTGCCCCACAGACAACTCACGTGCTATAATATCAATATCTGGATCCGCACGGACAACTCACGTGTTTCACGGATAACTCACGCGCTATGGTATCAATATCTGGATTTGCATAGACAACTCATGTGCTATTGTATCAATATCCTCACAGTCAGGGCCTCGACCTCACTCAGTCATGCACCTCTCCAGCACCTCGGGCTCTCAGAAAATCAAAGCATTCAACCAAACAACATTTATATGATGTATCAAAATAGAATAATAGAGGCTGAGCTATGCAGTAAATATGTATTACATGACTGAGTATAGATTTTCAATCGAAAACAGTGAGAGGATAGTAGGAAAAAGGAACCTAAGGGTCCAAAAAGTACTGGCACAAGGCCCAAACATGACATTCAACCCAATTTAGAGAAACTCTTTCTAACACGCATATGTATTATATAATTTAAACATGCAACTCTGCAGTTGCCACGGGACAGACCAAGTCACAATGCCCAACGGTGCATGCCCACAAGCCGGTCACCTAGCATGTGCGTCACCTAAATAGTAGTAGAATACGAAATCCGGGGTTTCATACCCTCAAGACTAGATTTACAATTGTTACTAACTCAAACCGGTCAAATTCTAGTCTACGATGCTCTTGCCCCTCGATTCGTCCTCCAAATGATCCGAATCAATTCGCAACCAGTACAATACCATTAATATACGCTAATGGGATGAATTCCACAAAAAAATAATCAATTTATACCAAAAACCCGAAATCGGCTCAAACCCGGCCCCGGGCCCATGTCTCGAAACCCGACAAAAATTAAAAAACTATAAAGCCCTTTCACTCACGAGTCTAACCATACCAAATCTATTAAAATCTAACCTCATTTGGTCCATCAAATTCGCAAATCAAACTCTTCAAAATCCCAAGCCCTAACCCCTCATTTTCACCCCTAATTACATGATTAAACAACGGGAAATCACCATAAACACAAGTATTAGGGCCCAAGTAATATACCTCAATGAAAAACCCCTTGAATCCCTCTTCAAATCTCTCCCAAAAGCTCCAAAACCGAATAAATATGGTGAAGAATGGACCAAAATTCTTGAAGTGTGCAATATATACCTTCTCCCCAGGCTTCTCACTCATGCGGCCTACTTCTCGCGCCCGGAGGACCGCACCTGCGGTCCAAGCGCCGCACCTGCACCGCATCTGTGCCCCAAGCGTCGCACCTGCGGGCTCGCAGGTGCGGCCAAGCCTGCGCACCTGCGCTCCAACCTCAACTTTTTAAAAATTCCGCATCTACGATTCACCTTCCGCGCCTGCGACCCTCGTACTTGCGGCTCCCCTTCCGCAGGTGCGGAAACACCAGAAAAACTCACACTAACAAATTTTCAGAAACTCACCAATAACAAAACCAATCCGCTAACCATCCGAAACACACATGAGGCCCTCAGGACCTCAAGAATAATACCAACGAGTCATATATCAATATACGAACTTAGTCCAACCTTCGGAACACCCAAAACAACATGAAAAGAGCAAATTAACCTCGAATTCAAGCCTAAGAACTTCTAAACTTCCAAATTTTGCAAACGACGCTGAAACTTACCAAACTAGGTCTGAATAATCTCAAATTTTAAATACACATCACAAATGACACTACGAACCTACTCCAACTTCCGGAATTCCATTCCTACACCGATATCAAATTTTCTACTGCCAACCAAAAATTGCCAAATTTCCAATTTCGCCAATTCAAGCCAAATTCTACCACGGACCTCCAAATTACATTCTGGACGTGCTCCTATGTCCAAAATCACCTAACGGAGCTTATCGAACCTTAAAAATTCAAATCCGACATCAATTACTCAATAATCAAAACTTGGTCAAACTTTTCAGATTTAAAGCTTATAGCTGCGAATCATTCCTCCATGACAATTCCGAATAACTTGAAAACCAAAATCAACGATTCACATAAGTCATAATTCATCATACAGAGCTACTCATACCCTCAAACAACCGAGCAAAGTGCAAATGCTCAAAATGACATGTCGGCGGGTCGTTACATCCTCCCCACTTAAATATACGTTCGTTCTCGAACGTGCCCAGAGTTGTTTTCAAAACCATCAAACCGCCGCACAACCTTACCACGCACATAACTGGGGGTGTTCCCACATCACCCTGTCCCGCATAGATCGTGATAACACAACATAAATGAAATTCCTTCATCCAACCTAGCCCATAAGCTTTAAAATCCAACTTCTACATCCGATATTCCCATAAGGTCAGAATCTCGCATCTACGGACTGTATAAGTCTGTACAAACTATATCAAGCCATAGCCATAACCCAAATTGAAATCACATGATATACCACAAAATTCAAACACTCATAGCGATAATTCCTAACCACAGTAGATGCTTCAACAATCCAATGCCGGTAATACACCTCTTATCGAACGAAGCCCCGTTTTAACACCTTCATATACTACCAAATGATGAAAGAAACATGCAGAAACCCATAACCATTCGTCGGATCAACAAGTTGTGGAACTCCCTCACCTTCGATAGGGACTATAGTAGGCTTCTAAGCCGATTAACATCAACATCCTTCCAATATACCGCAACCAGGTTCCGATAGCACCCATTCTAGGTATGACGACCTCATCCCATCTAACATAATCACTCTAGTGACATGACACATCAATGCAGTTTAAAGCCACGACCTGCGCAACCCATGCACCAAATAGCAACATTCCAAAGGTACTTAACCCTAAAAATGCCTCAAACGAGAGGACTGTTCTGCCAGCTTAACAAGTACCATCACAACACCATGCTACGAGCCTAGCACACACTGGAGAACCAAAAGACACGAATCCAACACAAAGGATCATATCTCAACTTAACTTTGCTGCAATGCGTGACCCCATCCAAACGCTGGTCCATACTATATACCTCGCTCCGCCTTGCTCAAAAATCAATAACCACACGAAATTCGACATCAAGTACCTAAGTGCATTACCATAACCACATAGAATCCGACGAAATGATTCCACACAAAATCCGAAAGAACATAATCAATACTCCCTCAACCATGCAATACCCAATTACTCATCTCACTCAAACTCCCCTATAAGATCACAATAGAAACGCACCATGTGTGCTTAAAACCAACTAATCACAACTCCTCGTAACATAGAAGGGTAACTCATAAATCATTTCAGGGCACCAATAAAATCAATAGCAACTGAATGGAACATCCCTCAACAATAGCAGTTCTGAGTCAACAAACCCGACCCGGTGCAAAACACCTATCCAAATTGGGCCTACTAATGAACCCCAAATCAATTCGGCCATCCACAATAGACAAATAATCCCCTGAAGGTCCATAATGACTTAATCAAAACACTTACTAACCTCTGACTAACCCTGGCTAAATCTCCACAGCCCACATCTATGAAATTATCTACTCATTAGAGTTCCTAGTCTCCAAATCCATAGAGCACACGACTTACCATATCTGATCTCAACTCTGTCGCCTGAATGCCTAATACTTCTCAAATAAACGATCATGCCACGAGGAATACCCCTATAATCCGTATGTGCTACAAGGCAAAATTTGAATATCCGCAGTCGACCAACTAGGAGAATGCCGCCACATCAATGAAGTATCCATAAATCCAAACACAGTTCCCCTTCTGAAACATACCCCTTCATCAAGCCATATATAGAAGTAATATCATCTATTTGGTTATCTGAGATCGTCCATGCTGCCTAAGAATTCAGGACCTTCCTTTCAAAAACGCATAATGACCTTGCACCTGCAAATCTCAATAGCACACCACACATCGCACCCATTATGCCACCATATAAAAGGTACGAAAAATCTCAAAATCCACTCTGAGTCGCTAGAAACTACTTACTTAATTAGCTAAGAACTCTCCATTTGATTTCATCCTGGAGAAAATCACAATACGCCACCTGCCTCATGCAACTAGTAGGTAATATACATCTCAATCCATGGTAGAGACCATCAAGAACCCTCCGAAACCTATTTCACTTAACCAAACCGTCAGGACTGAATCCCTCTAACTCAACTAAGCTATGCAGGTCATCAAAACCCAAGAGCATTTCCACGTGGAACATGTAGAAACTCACCACATCATAAGCACACAAGGAACCGACCTTACCCATTACCATGCCGATCCAACCTGCTACCCAACTGTCATATTTCTCCGAGTTCCTTCTGAATTACCTTCAAATTGATTCCTCTCCTCCCCATAATACCACAATTCTCAACCAAAACTACGCGAGACCCTAGCATAAACCACACTACCCTAAGGCTCATAAGCCGCTGGATGTTCTCTTAAGAACCCCAAAAGTACCATAACCGAGACATCCACTCTGAAGAGACCTTCTGTAAATTTAAGCTATTCTTTCACTTCCCTGATACTGAAATGTAGAATCCATAATGATATAGAAATTCCACAAGTCTTGACACTCTCCAGTATAAATCTCAATTTCTAGCCAAATACACATCCTGAAGATTCCCGATTGTTACATATAAATCATGAGTCCACTAAAACCATTATTGAGAGTCATTTACTCTGCTCAAACCTCAATTAAACCGACCAAACAGACCGAATAACCTCTGCCCCATTAGCACACCATCACCTAAGGAAGTAACTCACACTCCTAAGCAACCCAGAAATCTCCTACTCCATGCATACTACATCCTTCACAACTAACCACTCAATTAGTCCATGATTCCTACATACCCATAGAGTTTGATACAAACTGTATCCAAAAATTCCCTTACTCGAGTCATCCTCAATCGCAACCACGGTAGTGATAACTGATTCACCAGTTTACCCCCAACCGAAACCACTACACACATAATCGCGCAATTAACTCATCGACAACAGACTCCCCCACTTAGCTCAACACCATAGATCAAACACACAATAACTCAAAATGCCCATACTCTATTACTGCCATAATAACGTAGTGAGATTCAACGAAATCCTTCCTGAGCTCCTGCAATGCAAGCCATCTAAAACTTCAAATTATCTGCAAATCTCGCATTCACCATTGCCATATTCAGGCCAACTTACACAAGTGATCTCAACTCGAATTGCAACATATATCATTTACTGGTAAAAAGAGAACTCGCTACAAAACAACATAAGGATCACACTACCTCAGGACACCCCGCATGAGATAAACCCATTTGTTTAGTCGCATACTGATATCTCTCTACACTTCTCCATAATCATAACTATTACACAATCAATTTATCTCCCTGAGTCTGAACTCATAACACAACATGAAGATATATTTCACTCCATAACTAAACTACATGAGAGGTCCTTCAACACACCCATAACTCGAGGCCACACGCCAAATCCATAGAGAAGTCAAACACCCAATATACCTCGCTATATCTCCAATAAACTCTTCTTGTCTCATTCAAACAATCTGAACTCATCTCGCAGTCAAGTCATACTCACCACATAGTCATCCAGTCACAATTCCTACCAATAATGACACAAACGGACGTATAAGCCCCAAATGCACGTGTTCACATAATCAAAATCTTAGTACTCACGCCACAGACAAAACCTAGCCTCAAGTCCTCCAGACTAGCCCATCTCCAACATGCCAAAAGCACATCTCGCACCTCAACCATGGAAATCATAAGTCATCGATGCACAACTGATACGAGCACTCATGTGCGCATACGAATGCATGGAAGAAAATCAAAGAGTTACAATTTAAGATGAATCATTGGATTCGCACGACAAGAATTCAAGAATGTGAGACTTTTCCTAAGGGTTCCGCAGCCTCTCGAAGATAAGTATAGATGTCTCTGTACCGATCCGCAAGACTCTACTAAACTTGCTCATGACTCGTGAGACCTATGTAACCTAGGCTATGATACCAATCTGTCACGACCCATAACTAACCCTGTCGTGATGGCGCCTATCATGGTACTAGGCAAGCCGACACAATTACCAAAACAACCGCCATGTTCATTTTTAAAGAAATTTTCAAAGCTATTCGATACAAAACCTTCAATAAGGAGTTCCATCAAAACCAAAGTGCGAAAGAGAAAAAAGCCCGACATCGGGGTGTCACTAGTCATGAGCAACTACGACACTATCTGTAAACATCAAAACTAACATAGTCTAGGATTAGTCATGTACAACTAAGGGAAGATAAATGAGGAGGAAAGAAGGGCTGCGATCGCCATGCAACTACCTTGCTAGGCAAGCCCCTCGGAAAAATATTTTTACCGTCTCAATAGAGGCTTCATACAAAATTTGAGTGAAAACAATGAAGTCATAGGCAAGCCCCTCGGACAAATATCACTCATAAACAACCTCTCGGGAAAACCTCACAGTCACTCATGAACAGCACCTCGGGCATACCTCATAATCACACATATCAGCCCCTCGGTCATACCTCACCATCACTCATGCCTCCCAGTCACTAGTCGCTCAGCACTCGCACTCAGCAGGTACTTGCGCTCACTGGGGTGTGTACAGACTCCGGAGGGGCTCCTACAGCCTAATCCCTAATATGCACGGATGACTCACGTGCCGCACAGACAACTCACGTGCTATAATATCAATATCTGGATCCGTACAGACAACTCACGTGCTGCATGGACGACTCACGTGCTATGGTATCAATATTTGGATCCGCACGGACAATTGACGTGCTGCATGGACAACTCAAGAGTTATGGTATTAATATCCTCACAGTCAGGCCCTCGGCCTCACTCAGTCATGCACCGCTCCACCCCCTCGGGCTCTCAGACAATCAAAGCATTCAACCAAACAACATTTATATGTTATATCAAAATAGAGTAATAGAGGCTGAGCCATGCAGTAAATATGTAAACATGACTGAGTATAGATTTTCAATCGAAAACAGTGAGAGAATAGGAAGAAAAAGGCCCCTGAGGGTCCAAAAAGTACTGGCACAAGGCCCAAACATGGCATTCAGCCCATTTTACAGAAACTCTTTCTAAAACACATAGGTATTATATAATTTCAACAAAATATGCAAGTCTACAGTTGCCACTGGACGAACCGAGTCAAAATCCCCAACGGGGCACGCCCACACGCCATCACCTAGCATGTGCGTCACCTCAAATAGTAGTATGATACTAAATCTGAGGTTTCATACCTCAGGACTAGATTTACAATCATTACTTACCTCAAACCAGTTAAATCTGTACTATGCGATGCTCTTACCCCTCGTTTCAGCCTCCAAATGCCCCGAATCTATTCACAACCAGTACAATACTATGCTAATAGGATGAATTCCACAAGAAAAACTATCAATTTATACCAAAAACCCGAAATCAACTCAAACCCGGCCCCCGGGCCCACATCTCAAAACCCGACAAAAATTACAAAACTAGAAAGCCCATTCACTCACGAGTCTAACCATACCAAATTTATCAAAATCCGACCTCATTTGGTCCCTCAAATTCCCAAATCAAACTCTCCAAAATCCTAAGTCCTAACCCCTCATTTTCACCCCGAATTACATGATTAAACAATGGAAAATCACCATAAACACAAGTATTATGGCCCAAGTAGCTTACCTCAATGAAAACCCCCTTGAATGCCTCTTCAAATCTCTCCCAAAAGCTCCAAAACCAAATAAAAATGGTGAAGAATGCACCAAAATTCGCGAAGTTTGCAATATATACCTTCTACACAGGCTTCTTGCACTTGCGGCCTATTTCTCGTGCCTGCGGGACCACCACCTGCGCATTTCACTTAAGTCACTAGCTTTTTCACCCGCGGAATCGCAGGTACGGCCAAGCTTGCGCACCTGTGCTCCAACCTCAGCTTTTTCCAAATTCCTCATATGCGATTCACCTTCCGCGCTTGCGGCTCCCTTTCTGCAGGTGCGGAAACACTAGAAAAACTCACACCAGCAGATTTTCACTAACTCACCAACACAATAACCAATTTGCTATCCATCCGCAGCACATCCAAGGCCCTCGGGAACTCAACCAATAATACCAACAAGTCATATATCAATATATGATCTTAGTCTAACCTTCGGAACACCCAAAACAACATCAAAACACCAAATTAACCTCAGATTCAAGCCTAAGAACTTCTAAACTTCAAAATTCTGCAAACGACGCCGAAACTTACCAAACCATGTCCGAATAATCTCAAATTTTACACACACGTCAAAAATGACACTACGAACCTACTCCAATCTTTGGAATTCCATTCCAACCCCGATATCAAATTTTCCACTGCCGACCAAAAATCGCCAAATTTCCAATTTCGCCAACTCAAGCCTAATTCTACCACAGACCTCCAAATTACATTCCAAACGTGCTCCTAAGTCCAAAATCACCTAACAGAGCTAACTGAACCATAAAACTCCCGATCCGAGATCAATTACTCAATAATCAAAACTTGGTCAAACCTTTCAGATTTAAAGGTTCTAGCTGCGAATCATTCAACCATGACAATTCAGAATAAACTGAAAACCAAAATTGACGATTCTCGTAAGTCATAATACATCATACGGATCTACTCATGCCCTCAAACAACCGAGCGAAGTGCAAATGCTCAAAACAACTGGTCGGGTCATTACAACTGCTGGATTCACTTGACAGGAGACCTAAGGTAGATCCGCCGGCGTCCGCAGACCCTGGAGTCCCTTTCTAGAGACTTTACTTTACTGTTTCTTTCCTTTCAAAACAGTATATTTTCAGACTCTCTTTGTAGTAAATCATAGTAGTTCGTGAATTTTGACTCAAAATTCAGGTTGTAGTATATACTAAAGCTTTTATATATCCCACACTCGTTTTATTCTGTTTTAGCTCATTTGTTTTGATTTACTGAATTTAATAAGTATTGACTTAATCATTCTCTAACGTTGGCTTACCTAGCAAGTGAAATGTTAGGCGCCATCACCGTCCCGAAGGTGGGAATTCTTGGTCGTGACAAGTTGGTATTAGAGCACTAGGTGGCCTAGGTCTCACAATTCACGAGCGAGCTTAGTATACTCTGGGGGATCGGTACAGAGACGTCTGTACTTATATCCCAGAGGCCATGAACTTTAGGAATAAATTTAACTTATATTCTTCTCTGTCGTGAGATTTTGTTCTCTCAATGCTAATTGAATTCTTCTACTCTTATTCTCTCGGAGATGGCGAGAACATTGTGATGACCCAAAAGGGTCATCCTGTATATTCTATCTAATTCTGTTTTTCGAGGTCGTGAAAACCTCCCCAGGCGTGTAGCCGGAAAGCCCTTATGTGAAATTTGATAAAAATGATAATTTTTGTATTAGAAATTTGAATAAAGTTCACGTCAATCAACGTTTTTGGTAAACGGACCCGGACTCGGACCCGTGATTTGACAGGCCCGGAGGGTTCATAGAAAAATATGGGACTTGGGTGTATGCCCAGAATCGAATTTCGAGGTCCCAAGTCCGAGAAATGAATTTTTAAAGAAAATTGTTTTCTGAAAAATATAAAGGTTTTTGAAAAAGAAATGTTATGTGAAAACTGTGGTATTGGGCCCGTATTATGGTTCCGGAGCCCGGTACAAGTTCCATATGCCTTATATGT
Organism: Nicotiana paniculata; assembly: GCA_005239505.1. Classification (NCBI taxonomy): domain Eukaryota; kingdom Viridiplantae; phylum Streptophyta; class Magnoliopsida; order Solanales; family Solanaceae; genus Nicotiana; species Nicotiana paniculata. The sequence continues at coordinate 185,410 of ML359131.1, forward strand.
GATATTTGTAAAATTTGATATGAAACAGACTTCGTTTGACGTGGTTCGGACCTTAACTGCAAAAATTGATGTTTACAGAAGTTTTGAGAAATTTCATTGATTTTGAGGTTTAATTCGATGCTTATGATGTTATTTTGGTATTTTGATTACTCGGATAGGGTTTAGGTCAATTTTCTCTTATTTTCCCCTGTTGTTTCTGCCATCTAGTGTCCCCTTCTATGCGATCGCAAAGACAAATCCGCGATCGCAGAGTGTAAAGTGGACCGGCCCAGTTTTCCTTCACTGTGATCGCAAAAATAGGCTCGCGATCGTGGAAGTCTACTTTTTTCCTTCTCCGCGTTCGCAATCACACTGCCGCGAACGCATAGTGCTAGTGAGTCAGCAACAAAATTCCTTTTATGCGATCACAGTGTTCTCCTCGCGATCGCATAGAATATTCCTGTTGCCAGTGATATTTTTCTCTACGCGATCGTGCCTCGATCCCCGCGATCGTGATGCTTTAAAAACCTGGGCAGATAATAAGTTTCCAAAATCGGGGTTTCACCATTTTAAACATATTTTGACTTCTAGAACTCGGTTTTGGGGCATTCTTTCAGGGTTTTTCACACAAATCGAATGGGTAAGTGTTCTTCTACTAGAATTTAACATATTTCATGAATTAGTTCTTGTTTTTATCATTTAAATTGTGTTTTGGTTTGAGGGGATTGTGGGTTTTCAAAGAAAACTTCAAAAATGAAAATTCATGATTTGAATGACCAAATATTATCGGAATTGGATAAATTTAGTATGGGTGAACTCGTATTGGAATAGGTAGTCGGAATTTTTAAAATTTGTCGGGATTCAAGGAGCGGGCCCGGGGGGTGGGGAGGTCGACTTTTGGGTCGATTTTTATAAATTTGCAAAGATTGAAACTTTATTATTCAGAATCTTTCCTTATACGTTTAATATGTATTTTGAAGTTGTTTTAGTTGATTTTGAGCTGCCCGGAGGTCTTTCCGTACGAGAAGTCTATTTTTGAGTACCGGGTTGTCGTCTTTGAGGTAAGTATCTTTCCTAACCTTGTGTGGGGGAACTACCCCTTAGGATTGAGTCTTCTATGTTGATTGAAGTCCGCGTACGCGAGATGAAGAGTGTGTACTCTAACTTATTTGGAAATAGATTGCCCTTTAGGGATTTTTGGGTCCTTATGTTCCCCGTATATGAATTGAACTTGTTATATCTGAATTCCTGATTACTAATCTCATCTCCTCCTGTTCAAGTTAGAAGTACTTGCCTAGCATTCGTTGTTTCTTATATGATCTTAATTGAATTAAATGAAAACTGTATTTTTGTTACCGTTATGCTATGTCTTCCTTCATATGCTACCTATTTACTGAGCATTGTTCAAATTGAGTTTATTCGGTGAAGCTAATTGTCTAAGTGAGATTGGTTATAGCTGATTCCCTTGCCGGGATGATTTGGTTTCTTGGTTGCGAACTTGAATGTATAGAATCATTGCTATATTGTCTTGTCTTCCCCTCGTTATGCTGTTCTCTCTTTGTGCTTGTCATTCCTCTTAGTGGCTACTTCTTATGAGCGAGTTGTTACCACTTTTGTGATTTAAGTCTTTGTATTGATTTGGCCATCACTCTTTGTATTCGACCTTGTTTGCTTTCGTGCCGATTGTGGCAATATATGTTGTTTCTGTCGCATTTTGGTTGTTTTCCTTAGTGGCTGCATTGCATATTTAAATTGGGACTACGAACTGAGATCCAGGAGCTTTCCCCTGTAGTGCATTGCATATTTAAATTAGGACTACGGAGAGAGATCTCTGAGTCACCTTCCTGTTTTCTTTCTATTCAGCTGTACTTAGTTGTTCCTAGACCGTTGTATTTAGATTTGATAGAAAGATTTTCGTAGAGCTTATGACTTGTATTTACTGGGTTTTGGGAAATTATAAACTCTGTCAAGAATTCTATTTCGAAATTTTTAAATTTCCTTTATTATTGTTGTTGTTCAGTGGAAATGTTGGGCTTTCCTAGTCCCTCAGGCTAGGTGTCATCACGATACCCAACAGAGGGAAATTTGGGTCGTGAAAATTTGGTATCAGAGCTCTAGGTTCATAGGTGCTATGAGTCATAAGCGGGTTTGGTAGAGTCTTCTGGATCGGTACAGACACGTCTGTACTTATCTTCGAGAGGATACGGAACTATCAGGACAATTTCACTTCCTTCATTCCTATCGTGCGAGTTCATTGATTTTGAAGTTTGAAATTATCGTTACATTCTCTCATCGATGGAGAGGACACGAGCGACAGTTCCGGATGATGTTACCCCGAAGCAAATGTCGCAAGGGTCAGAGGCAGAGGCCAATGAGAGGCACGTGCCGCAGTTAAGATGCCTACCAGAGCAGTCGTTGAGGAGTCGACAGTAGTCCTAGTTAGCGGACAGGTACTGGAGGTGCCTGTTGCTCCCCCGGACTTTAGAAGACCGGAGCGCAGTTTTGAGTACAATTGGTACATCGACTCAGGCAGGGTTGATTCTAGTGCACCAGTTGCTTCACAGATCAGGAGAGGAGTTCAAACTCCCGCCGTCTACACTCTAGAGCAGCGATATCACATTGGTCAAGTTCTAATTGTCATGGCAGCACGACATGTGGTTTCAGTTCAGCCCGTGGTTAGGACAACAACATCGGAGGTAAAGCACCTCAGGATTTAGAGGTACTGGAAGTACCACCCTTCTATCTTTCAGCGGATTGGCGGTTGGTAATGCCTAGGGTTTTCTTGAGGAGTGTCACCATATTCTTCGTACTTCAGGTATTGTGGAGACGAGCGTGATTGCTTTTGTTACGTCTCAGGTCCAGAGTAGTGGATTGATCAGTGGTGGTGGCATAAGAGTTGGGGTAGCCTGGCCAAGTGTTTACTAGCATGGATTCAATTTTTGAAGATGTTTTGAGGGAGGTTGCACCTCAGTTCCGTCGGGATTTATAGCGCTCAGAGTGAGTAGTTGCGTCAGGGCGCTATGTCACCATTGGAGTATGCCATCAAATTCACTGAGTTTGCCAGATATACACCTCACTTGGTTGCTTCAGTTAGGAGGCGAGTCCATAGATTCATTGAGGGACTCAGGCACGGTAGAGAATCTTGGGTCAAATAGTTCAGTTGCATTACCAAGTTCGCATGGGAGCGTTTCAGATACTCATGGGTCTCAAAGGAGCCGTATCGTATGTTTTCCACAGCCACATCGGCAGAGAGTTTGTTTTCAGTGTGGATATGTTAGCCACAGGGTGAGAGGTTGTTTCAGGATTCAGGTGGGAGAGTTATGGCAGGGTGTTCAGGTGGATAGAAGGTGCCTAAGAGGGGGAAGCCCGACCCGTTGATGTGCTGCATATAGTAGGCTAGAGGCCGTCGTGTCAGATATCATCACCCAGGTATGGCTTGATGTGCTAAAGTGGGGTAACATTGTATTTCACTATAGTCCTGTTGGTCAAGACGAGTTCCCATTATTTGTTGTCTCATTATGAGTGAGTTTCATGTATTGCACTCTATTTTTGTGCTTGGTCCTATTGGGAGATTCTATGAGTAGTAGCCGTGTCTATCATTGTTTTATTCATCCATGCTAGTGGTGAAACTGGAAGTGAGTCCATGTCATCCTTCGTGGTAAGCGTTATGTGATTCTCCTGAGTATTTTGTTTTCGATCTGTGATTGGATACTCCATCGAGATGTAAGTAAGTGAGTGCTATGATTTTGTTAGCCGAGGTGAATTAGTGGGAGATATCTATTGGTATTATATATATTTGACATGTGTCGTAGAGTGAGGGCGAGACCCTCGTGATTCGTTGTGATTTGATATGTTTGGACCGGGCTGAGTACCGCAGTGGAATTTTCATCAGGATGGCATCCTTGTGATTTGTTCATATGCTTTGCTTCTCTCTTGTTATATTGCTTTTGGTAAGTCAGTACTGATAGATTGTTATGCCTATGGGCTTGTTTGATAGTACTTTTATATGCTTTTATCTTTCATACTCAGCCATTTCGTTATGTGCTTCTTTAGTTCAGTTTGCGTGATGTGTGCCCGGTGTTGTTAGCCATGACTCGGTAATTCGGGTGTCTACTGATGAGGTCTTCGTATTTATTGCATCATTATCGATATTATGGGATTTAGAAACAGAGAGTTCTTCCATATGTGGGACTAATTGCCAATGTTGAGTTGATTTCCGGTAGTTATGGTGATCAAAAGTGCCATTGAGTCTATGTGTGAGGTGCTATGTTGTATGGACGTGCCATATGGGCGTAGACCTGAGTTGATGCAGCTGGTTGAGGCTAATGCCATACATGGATTTAGAATTGGTCTTTTGGAAATGAGTAGAAAGTGAGGAATTGAGGTATGAGGCTTATCGATGATGATGAGAAGGCTATATGGCAGTTGTGATGGTGTCATCAGGCTTATGTAGGATGGGGTGATGTGGGATCACCCGCGAGTGTGTGTTGGAAATGCGCAATCAGTGATTGGGCGAGTTCAAAGTGAATCTTAGCACGTTCGAAGACAAACGTTTGTTTAAGAGGGGGAGATTGTGATGACCCAAAAGGGTCATCCCGTATATTCTATCTAATTTTTTGTTTCGAGGTCGTGAATACCTCCTTCTATCTCACCTCGATTTGCGTGTAGCCCGGGCATGTAGCCGAGAAGCCCTTATGTGAAAATTGATAAAAATGATAATTTTTGTATTAGAAAATTGAATAAAGTTGACTTCAGTCAACGTTTATGGTAAACGCACCCGGACTCGTGCTTTAATGGTCCCGGAGGGTCCGTAGGAAAATATGGGACTTGGGCGTATGCCCGGAATGAATTCCGAGGTCCCAAGTCCGAGAAATGAATTTTTAAAGAAAATTGTTTTCTGAAAAACATAAAGGTTTTTAAAAATGAAATGTTATGTGAAAACTATGATATTGGGCCCGTATCATGGTTCCGGAGCCCGGTACAGGTTCGATATGCCTTATATGTGATATCTGTGAAATTTGGTAAGAAACGGACTTAGTTTGACATAGTTTGGACCCTAAATGCAAAAATTGATGTTTAAAGAAGTTTTGAGAAATTTCATTGATTTTGAGGTTTAATTCGATATTATGATGTTATTTTTGTGTTTTGATTACTCGAATAAGTCCGTAGGATATTTTTGAGGTTGTCTGTATATTTGGTTTTGAGCCCCGAGGGCTCGGGTGTGTTTCGGATAGGGTTCGGGTCCATTTTCTCTCATTTTCCCCTGCTGTTTCTGCCATCTGGTGTCCCCTTCTATGCGATCGCAAAGAGAAATCCGCGATAGCATAGTGTAAAGTGGACCGGCCCAGTTTTCCTTCACTACGATCGCACAAATAGGCTCGCGATCGCCGAATTCTATTTTTTTTCCTTCTTCGCGTTCGCAATCACACTGCCATGAACGCATAGTGCTGGTGGGTCAGCAACAAAATTTCTTTTATGCGATCGCACTGTTCTCCTCGCGATTACATAGAACATTCCTGTGGCCAGTGATATTTTTCTCTACGTGATCTTGCCTCGATCCCCGCGATCGTGATGCTTTAAAAACCTGGGTAGATTATAAATTTCCAAAATCGGGGGTTTTACCATTTTAAACATATTTTGACTTCTAGAACTCGGTTTTGGGCGATTCTTTGAGGGGTTTTCACACAAATCGAATGGGTAAGTGTTCTTCCACTAGAATTTAATATATTTCATGAATTAGTTCTTTTTTTTTTATGATTTAAATTGTGTTTTGGGTTGAGGGGATTGTGAGTTTTGAAAGAAAATTTCAAATATAAAAATTCATGATTTGAATGACCAAATATTATCAGAATTGGATAAATTTAGTATGGGTGAACTCGTATCGAAATGGATAATCAGAATTTGTAAAATTTTTCGGGTTCCGAGGTGCGAGNTGAAACTTTATTATTCGGAATCGTTCCTTTTACGTTTTATATGTATTTGAAATTGTTTTAGTTGATTTTTAGCCGCCTAGAGGTCTTCCCGCAAGAGAAGTCTATTTTTGCGTACCGGGTTGTCGTCTTTGAGGTAAGTATCTTGCCTAACCTTGTGTGGGGGAACTACCCCTTAGGATTGAGTCTTCTATGTTGATTGAAGTCCGCGTACGCGAGGTGACGAGTGTGTACTCGAACTTATTTGCAAATAGATTTCCCTTTAGGGATTTTTGGGTCCTTATGTTCCCCGTATATGAATTGAACTTGTTATATCTGAATTCCTGATTTCTAATCTCATCTCCTCATGTTCAAGTTAGAAGTACTTGCCTAGCATTCCTTGTTTCTTATATGATCTTAATTGACTTAAATGAAGATTGTATTTTTCTCACCGTTATGCTATGTCTTCCTTCATATGCTGCCTATTTACTTAGCATTGTTCAAACTGAAGTTATTCGGTGAAGCTAATTGTCTAAGTGAGATTTGTTATAGCTGATTCCCTTACCGAGATGATATCGTTTCTTGGTTTCGAACTTGAATGTATAGAATCGTTGCTATATTTGTCTTGTCTTCCCCTCGTTATGATGTTCTCTCTTTGTGCTTGGCATTCCTCTTAGTGGCTACTTCTTATGAGCGATTTGTGACCACTTTTGTGATTTAAGTCTTTGTATTGATTTGCCCATCGCACTTTGTGTTCGGCCTTGTTTGCTTTCGCGCCGGTTGTGGAAATATATGTTGTTTCTAAGGCATTCTTGTTTTTTTCCTCAGTGGGGTCATTGCATATTTAAATTGTGACTACGGACAGAGATCCAAGAGTTGTCCCCCTGTACTGCATTGCATATTTAAATTGGGACTACAGACAGAGATCCAGGAGCTTTCCTACTGTACTGCATCACAATTTAAATTGGGACTAAGGATAGAGATCCGGGAGCTTACCCCCTGTACTGCATCACATATTTAAATTGGGACTACGGACAGAGATCCGAGAGCTTTCCCCCTGTACTGCATTGCATATTTAAATTGGGACTACGGACAGAGATCCGAGAGCTTTCCCCCTGTACTGCATTGCATATATAAATTGGGACTACAGACAGAGATCGGGGAGCTTCCCCCCTATAGTGCATTGCATGACAAATTCCGAGTGGCGGACTGAGTTCCGGTAGTTTTATGATTACGGGGATTTTGGGTCGAAAGACATAAATATATATCTTGAAAAGTATAGTTGAAAAGAAATTATCTATAGGAAAAGTTATGTCTAAAGGACTTCTTTTTCGAATGTATATTTGAAAGAGCAGTACTTGGGAAAATATATTTTGAACATCACATATTTGATGATATTTGAAAGAGCAGTACTTGGGAAAATATATTTTGAACTTCACGTGTTTGATGATATTTGAAAGAGCAGTACTTGGGAAAATATATTTTGAACATTACGTATTTTGATGATATTTGAAAGAGCAGTATTTGGAAAAGTATATTTGAACACCACGTATTTTGAAGAGACTATGTTGTTAAGATTTCTCTTGATAAACATATATAAATATACATTCAGAGAAAGTATGTTTCAAAGAAGAAATTTCTCTATTCCGAATTGATTATATCTTTAAAGCTTTCAAAAAAAACTCACGATTTAAAGGTTTTCACTAGAAGGTTGACCAATTTTATTGAGTTTATTTGTCTAAGGCTTGACGTAGATGAATTGATGCAGTGCTGAGTTGTTAGCGTTTTTATTGGATTGTGATTCTAGCCATTTGGATTGCTTTCTTTCCATTCTCTTTGCGTATTTCTATTATGTTGTCCGTTGATCGTAATTATTGAATTGCCTTCCGTATTATTCGATAGTATCGTTAATTAATTTGAAAAAAATCTTTAGATAGATATTATGTTTCGGTCTTTTATACATTTGTGCCTTTTTTACTTATTAGACCGGTGGTGGCTTGACTAGTCCTCGTCACTACTTCACCGAGGTTAGTCTTGATACTTACTGGCACCGATGTGGTGTGCTCATACTACACTTCGGCACATTTTTGTGTGCAACTTCAGGTTATTGTTGTTGGTAGCTGCGCAGATCATTGCTGAGGAGGCTCAAGATAACCTGCTGTTGCGTTCGCAGGTTTCAGAGTCACCTTCCTATTTTTTTTCTATTCAACTATACTTACTTGTTCCTAGACAGTTGTATTTAGATTTGATAGAAAGATTTTCGTAGAGCTTATGAATTGTATTTATCGGGTTTTGGGAAATTGTAAACAATGTCAACAATTATATTTCGAAATTTATAAATTTCTTTTATTATTGTTGTTGTTTAGTGGAAATGTTGGGCTTACCTAGTCCCTAAGACTAGGTGCCATCACGATACCCAACGGTGGTGATAAACACGTACCGCAACTTTAGTCGAGCAGCAGCCAGAGCCTCCAGTGGCTGCTCCTACGAGGAGTAGAGGTCGAGGCCGTGCCGGAGGCTGAGGCAGGGGGATGGCTCAACCTAGAGCCCAAGCAGAAACCCTATCTTTGGAGCCTCAGGTAGAGTTTGACGAGGAGGTTCCAGCCTAGAATGTTCCTGCCAGACCAGATAAGGTTCCAGAGGGGTTCATTGCCACCCCAGTGCTTCAAGACGCCTTGGTCCGTTTGGTGGTCCTTATGGAGAGTGTGGCCCAGACTGGCGCATTCCCAATGGCACCTGCTGTCTCTCAGGCTGGGGGAGGAGCAGATACTCCTGCGTCTCACACTCCGAAGCAGATGGATCCTCGGTGTCAGACTCCAGCAGCTCATCCAGTCAGGGTAGTTCAACGGGTTGTTGCGGCGCAGGCCGGTGATGGGTCAACTATGTCTTCCGAGGCTTTATGGAGATTAGACAGGTTTACCAAGATCTTTCCAGTTCACCTCATTGGTGCACCTTCAGAGGATCCCCATGAGTATTCTGATATCTGTCATGAGGTGATACAGAACATGGGTATAGTTGAGATCAATGGGGTCGATTTTGCTGCATTTCAGATGTTAGGTTCCGTGAAGAAATGGTGGAGAGATTATTTGTTGATCAGACCAGCTAGGTCGCCTACTCTTACTTGGGACCAGTTCTCTCAGCTCTTCCTAAAGTTTATCCCTATCACATTGAGAGAGGAGCATCATCGTCAGTTCGAGCGTCTCAAGTAGAGAAGTATGACTGTTAGTCAGTATGAGAGTCGTTTTGTGCATTTGGCCCACATGCTCTTCTTCTGCTTCCTATCGATAAGAGAGAGCGCAAGGAGGTTTATTGAAGGACTTTATCAACCTATCAGATTCCAGATGGCTAAGGAGACTGGGAGTGATATTTCTTTTCAGGCGGCTTCCAATGTCGCCAAGCGATTCGAGATGGTTCTTGATCAAGGAGGTCAGGGGTCTGACAAGATACCTCGTCATTCCAGTGGGTTCAGCGGTGCCTCATCTGGAGGGTACTTTTGATAAAGGCCATCCTCCCAGGCTGTTTCATTCAGCGCTTTAGGTATCCCACAATGCTTCAGGGAGTCCTGGCCCTTTTGGGCCTCATTCTGGACAGGCACACTACGGTATACCACCAGCTCCTATCAGTGCACCTCTTATTTAGAGTTATTACCATGGTCATCCGGCCCATTTAGGTCAGTCTCATGTTCCGCAGCCATAGTACCAAGATGGGTGTTTCTAGTGTGGTGGTTATGGGCATATCAGAAGGACCTATTTGAGATTATTGGGCATCCCGCACAGCATCAGGTTTCTTGTGCCATGGTTCTAGCACCAGTTGCTGCACCACCTGCTCAATCAGCCAGAGGCAGGGGGTCAGTGTCACGAACAAATTTAGGATCATGACCGACACTTAGGAGCAAGTTCTCCTAAATAAGCCTGATCGGTAATTTGCATAAAATCGGCTAGAGTTTTTCCTGTTTTAGGACTATTAAAAAATAAACGTGTCTCAGAAATCAACAACGCGACCAACCTATATCGATCAAACAAGTTATAATGCTCATTCACGAAGTATTTCCAATACAATAATACTAACTTCATCTCCAAGAATACGATAGGAAAGTCTAATATGAGTCAGAAGTCTATATCAATAAAAGAATATTTATGAAACTCATAAAAATGACTATGTAGCGACTTTTAGAGTTTCAAGAAAGAGAGTATAACAATTAAATAACAATCTTTGCCTCGCTAATAAATTCGGGGCTCACCGAGAACTGTCAACTCGTGTACTCTAATTAATGGAATCCTCGTCTGCGTCTAATTAGCGGGGCGTGAGTCGCTAGCTTAGTGAGTAATAGTACTTAACCACAACCGTTTTTAATAGGGGACAAGTCAGAAAACATGCTTGTATAATAACCAAAAAATAAAATGCCCTTTTAAACAGTAATAATAATCAGTCTCATCATGTGTTTCCTGTATCAAAATCAATTTAACAATTCAGCAATAAACTCGGTAAATACTGTGTCGTAGAAAATCTTTATATTTGGGAGGTTTCCAGAAAAGGATCATGTAATCTGTATCATTGTGTGAACCCTTTCGTAAAAGGAGTCAAATATAACTATAGGTCCCTACTGATGGAAAACTGCAATTTTATGTTAATCTACCTTCCCACTAACGAGTGCTATAACTGTACTCGGTATTCGGTAAATACAAGGTGCACCAGGTCTAACGAACCCGCCGTTAGCTACGAGATCCTTCAAAGTCTCCTCCCATTCATACTTCTCATTGTAAACAGTAAATCTTCACATGGAAGCTTTTCAAAACAGTACAAGGCATTTTTATTTTTATCAAATCATGTAATCCAATTTCGGTAACGGTAATCATATCTCTAGTAACAGTAAAACATTTCTAGTAACAGGAAGAACCTTTTAAATAACTGTAAACATCTCAAGTAAACTATTCAGTACCATATAGTGTAAAGGATTTGTCTCACATGAAATTTCAAATACTCGGTAACATATTTTTATTTTCAAAATAATATATGAACCATGCATGTCATGAAAATACAAATTTCGATAAAATTACTGCTCACAGTACTCGTGTCGAAATACTAAAGCCATCAGCTCGAGCAGTCCGTTAGACTCCTTTCAGTCAATTAATAATCACATCATGTTGATCTTCTGTTAATTTCCTTATTCATGCTAATCCATAACTATTCTAGAATGCTTCACCCTCAGGATTTCATGTGTCATTCTAATTTTGTCAAATTATTTTTCCAAGTTTAATTACATAGCTTTCTCATTCTGTATCCACTAACTACTATCCATGGCTAATTTATTGCTTCTTATCATAGCATAATCATTGATTCCTCATCCCTTAATGCCATCATCACTAATTTAACAGAAGAAAATTTTAATGGAAGGCATTTGGAGTTTAATATACCTGAAGCCTTTGCCTTCTTCGTAGTGCTCGTACGGATTCCGCAGAAAATCTTGGTTACCGTCAATCCTCTTTAAGCCAACATGCGGTCTTGTTTTCTATTTTTTTAAATTATTTATTCAGACCTAAATTACTCCTTTTCCTATATATTAGGTCTTTGTACATGGGCCAATAAGGAAAATATATGGTTTTGGCCCATTTCTTTACCATTATTTATTACTTCAGTTATTTTATTTTCCAACTTAATATGTGCAATAGTTAATTAGGTTCACTATCCATTTAATAAATTTTTGAACTCATAAACTAATAAATATGTTTAAAAATTTTCGGTTATTACATTCTCCCCCACTTAGATACACGTTTGTCCTCGAACGAGTTAGGAAATGTACCTGACATCTCAAATAACTGCGGGTACTTGTTTCACATGTCTGTTTCAGACTCCCATATAGCTTCCTCTGTGGGATGGTTGTGCCATAATACTTTTACTGAAGCAATTTTTTTTTTTTGCTAAAGACTTATATGACCTTATTTAAATATAGAGTATCACATTCTCCTCATCTTAAAAATTTTCGGTCTCCGAATTTAAATCAAGTGTGTATCTATAGATTTAAATAAGTGAGGGTACTTGATTCGCATACCATCTTTCACTTCTCAAGTAACCTCTTTAACAATATGATTTTTCCAGATAAATTTCACGAACAAAAATTTCTTTTGACCGTAACTTTCTTTCTTGTCTATCAACAATAGCCATTGACTCCTTCTCGTAAGATAACTTCTTATCAAGCGGTATATTTGGTGCTTCAATCACTTGAGAGGAGTCCGATATACATTTTTATAGTATAGAGACATGAAACACTAGATGAGTAACATAGAACTCAAAGGAAACGCCAAACGACAAGCTACAGTTCCCACTCAGCCTAGTATCTCATATGGTCATATAAGCCTAGGGCTCAACTTGTCTCTTTTTCCAAACCACATCACACCTTTAATAGGGGAGATTCGTAGAAACACTGTGTCCCTGATTATGAACACTAACTCTCTTCTTCTATTATCCGCGTAAGATTTTTGTCTATTATGAGTTGTGAGCAATCCGATCACTGGGCCTTGTAAATAGCTTCTTGTACTAAGTGGGGTCCTAATACGTTAGTCTCATAAGCTTCAAACCATCCGATAGGAGAACATCATACACTTATACAAGGATCTATATGGTGCCACCTAAATATTAGAGTGATAGATATTATTGTAGGAAAATTCAGCTATAGATATATAAGTGCACAAGATACCTCCAAACTCAAAATGTAAGCTCTCAACATATCCTTCAAGATCTGCATAGTATATTTAGACTGCTCACCTGTCTGGTAATAAAATAGAGTACAAAGATCTACTCATATAACCAATATTTCTTGGAAAGACTTTTTCAAAATCGTGCAGTAAATTGTTATTTTCTATAAAAATAATGGATAGACCCCGTCTAGTTTGACAAATTTCCATTCATGTATATTTGAGTATATTTATCCTCAGTGTGAGAAGTTTTAACCGACAATAGTGTGCCTACCATGTAAGTCAATTTTCAGTTACTTTATTACCCACATATAATTTAACTTCTAATTATTTGAGGTAAATTTGTCATAAAGTTCACTTTAATTCTATTCTATTTTCACTTTGGAATCTTGAGTTGTAGTGCGCCTGAGAGTCACAATGTTGACATGCTAAAAAGTTAAACTGTTAGAAACAATGTTAAGTTAATCTTACTCCTTTATTTTTTCACAAATATATTTTTCTTCTAGTCATGGTACATCTTACTAGGCTCTGAATGTATTATCGTATTTAGAGTTGTGAGCTCTTCAAGAATAACTCATCTTAGCGCATCTATATCTAGTACACCTATTTAGTTACCTAGTCAAGAATACAATTTCTGTCAATAGTTATATCCTTGCTTTTACTAGCTAGAGCTTCATCTCAATATTTACATAATCGTCATCTTCATATTGAGTGGCCTGTATGTGCTCTACTAGTGAAGACTTGGCTTTAACACAAGCGAACAATATCTCTACATTCTCCATACTAAATTTGATATGTACCCTTTAGTCTCTGCATATTTTTAGACAAAGGTCCTTTTTTGTAGAACTACATGTGCCAAGCTGCCCATAGATTTTTTGTCAATGCATCAGCCACAAATTGGTCTTTCCATGATGATACCCAATAGAACAATCATGGTCACGAAGAATTTTCATCCACCAACACTACAAAAGGTTCAAGTTTTTCTACTGGAAAATATACTCTAAGTTCTTGTCGTCAGGATGAATCTCATACATTTTTCCATTTAAGTAAGGCATCCGACCTTCCGAGCAATAACCATTCCAGCTAACTCCTAATCATGAGTAGGATATTTTTGATCGTGATTTTTATAGTCTCGGAGAATAAGCTATAATGTGATCATTTTGCAACAGAACACATCCTAATCTCATGCTCAAACCGAATATCGTGAGTCCTTTAGAACTTGATGGTAAGGTTAATTCTGAAGTGGTTGTCAAACATGATATTTTTCTTAAGCTTTTGAAAGCCCTCTCACATTCCTCCATTCACTAGAATCTTTCATTTCGGTGTGTTAACTTGGTTAGTGGCACTGTTATTCTAGAAAAGAAAATCATGCATGAAGTGCCTGCAATAGTCTGCCAAGTCCAAGAAGTTGTGAATCTTTGTAGGATTAGTAAGTCTTGACTATTTTGAGCTGCTTATGTCGTTTCGACTACCATAATTTCATATTCGGATACAAGATGTCCAAAAAATGCTACTGAGTCTAGCCAAAGCTCGCATTTGGAGAACTTAGAATAGATCCGATATTCTTACAATGTTTACAGTACAATTCTCAAATAATCTTTATATTCTTTTTGGATACAAGAATACAACAGAATATCATCAATAAACGCTATAATAAATCTATCCAAAATAACATGAACAACCTATTCATTAAGTCCGAGAATGCAGCTTGAGAATTCGTAAGTCCGAAAGGAATCACAAGGAACTCATGATACCGTGTCGAGTTCAGACTATTGTCTTACGAATATCTTCCTCTTGGATTCTAAGAAACTGACTAAGCAAGTCATTTATAGGAGGCAATGTATATATATATTGTGTTGTATTACCTTATTTAAATTGCTTTTAGTCGATGTACATCCTTAAGAACCCGTGTTGTTTTTTCACAAATATCTCCGGTGCACCCCATGAAAATATACTGGATCAAATAAACTCTTTTCTAGTAGTCTTGCGATTTTTCTTTTCTTCCGTTAGCTCTTTCTAACTCTGTTCGTGTCATAAAGTATGGTTTATATATATATATATATATATAATGCCAGGTGTCAAATAAACTTTATTTTTCACACTGGAAGTAGTCCTATTAAATCTTCAGAAAATACATCAAAGAATTTTATTGCTATTGGCACCCTTTCCCAGCTAGGTGTCTTGTCCCTTATGGCTCTTATCATAGCTAGAGAACCCCAACAATTATTCTTTAGTAACATTGAGTATTTATATATAATATAATCTTATCTATATTTGCAAATTGGTTTCCTATTACGACAAAACCAGATTAATTTTGATAACTGAAACTCAACTACCTTTGTATGTCAATCAAGGGTGGCATAACAAGAAGTTAATTAATTATCTATTGGCATGTCAAAGTAGACCATATAAAGTAATATCAATCCACCTAGGATAACTTTATGCTCAACTTAAATTTGACAAGATTGTTAAACATTTTTTATTACCTCGGATTCTAAAACACGAGCAACAATCCAAATAATTTATTCATCATCTCACTGTCCTTGTTTCCAATTGTTCGACCCGCATTAAAATGCTTGTCGAAGGAATTTCCCAGTCTTGTTCTTTGATTTTAAAAAAATTATTTCATGCCTATCACGTCATGTTTTCAGTCTTTCTAGCAAGATCAACTACCTTAAATAGGTCATGATATTTGTATATAAAGTTACTTCCTTGTTTAAAAGACTAAGCAACTCTTAGACACGCCTCTAAACTTGAGATGATGTGTATCTAGCTAGCTGAGAAAGTGTAATGCCATATATCAGATGTAGTATATTTGTCGTCTGAACTAATTTCTTACCTAATAGATTCACGCTATCAAATTTCAAAAAGAAGGTGATTCATAATTATTGTAGTAAACTCGTTTCCAAGTTAGTTGTGTGCTCCTACCGATGTAATTAAAAATGCATAACATACCATAAATCGAACATGTTCTTCAGTCTATATTGTTAGAACCGCCCACCTCTCGCTACATCCTACAGTCCATAATGCTTTAAGTTATTCATTAAGGCATTGAGGATCCTTCAAACGATTAGAAATGGTAAATTTGATAGTTTCAACTTTAAGAATTATATTAAGAATAGTTCTCTCTTTTCATAATCTTAGTCAGTGTAGGTGCCTTAGGACTTTAAATCCCTATTTTTCTTTCCCATTCTTCTTTTGTCTATTCATTATATCCATCAAGATCTCATTTCCTTTTTCATCGAGGAAAATACCTTTGTGAAAAACACTTTCCTATTGTTATTGTGGTAGACTAGTGGTAGTTTCAGGAATTGACTTTATTACACATCTTAGCGGTATGAAAGTCCCTCATTATGGTATAACAACACTTTTTATTCACAATTCTACTACTACCGCTTTCCCTTTTTAGGAGACAGTTGCGTGCCTAGTGACAACACTTGTATCATCTTTGAAGCTCTAGCCAGATTCTATTTTTAGGTGATTGGACCTAGGAAAATAGGAAAAAAATGGAAGGTGATATATTTAGTTAATCATAATCGTCACACACGTACAGAGGACCAAAAAGGAAAGACGAGACACATCATATCACGCCTTGCAGAATCACGATTATGGGAATGGCCGGCTACATAACCATAATTGAGATTCTACTACTGATGTGTGCTCCATTAGTCACAAGAATAACCTGACTCTGATACCAACTTTTTCACGACCCAATTTAGGATCATGACCGGCGCTTAGGAGAAAGTGCTCCCATGTAAGCCTCATCAGCAATTTATAGAAAATGGGACAGAGTTTTTCCTGTTTTAGAACTATCCAAAAATAAACTTGTCTTAGAAATCAAACACGTGACCAACCTATATCGACCAAACAAGTTATAATGCTTATTCATGAAGTATTTTCAACACAATAATACTAAATTAATCTCCAAGTACACAATAGGAAAGTCTAATACGAGTCAAAAGTCTATATCAATAAAACAATACTTATGACACTCATAAAAATGACCATGGAGAGACTCTAATAGTTTTAAGAAAGAGACAATAACAATTGAATAACAATCTTTGACTTGCGAATAAATGCGGGGCTCACCAGGAACTGTCAACTCGTGTACTCTAATTAACGGAATCCTCATCAGCATCTATAGTTGTCTCTGTAAAAATAATAACAGGGAGCGAGTCGCTAGATCACTGAATTATAATACTTAACCAAAACCGTTTCTAATAGGGGGCAAGTCAGAAAACATGCTTGTATAATAATCACAAAATAAAATGCCTTTTTTAACAGTAATAGTAATCAGTCTCATCATGTGTTTCCTATAACAAAATCAATTTAATAATTCAGTAATAAACTCGGTAAATACTGTGTCGTAGCAAATCTTTATATTTGGGTCGTTTCCAGAAAAGGATCGTGTAATCTGTATCACTGCGTGGACCCATTAGTAAAAGGAGTCAAATATAACTTCAGGTCCCTACTCGAGGGAAAACTATAACTGTATGCTAGTTCTACCTTCTCACTAATGAGGACTATAACTGTACTCTGTAATCGATAAATACAAGGTGCACCAGGTCTATCTAACTTGCTGTTAGCTACCGGATCCTTCAAAGTCTCCTCCCATTCATACTTTTCTTGTTAAACAATAAATCTTCAGATGGAAGCTTTTCAAAACAGTACAAGGCATTTTAATTTTTATCAAATCATGTAATCCAATTTCGGTATTGGTAATCATATCTCTAGTAACAGGGAGAACCTTATTTACCTCGAAAATGGTGTTAATAATTATACTTGATTTGTGGTTCTAAATATATGTGATTTATCTCAATACTCGTAAATAATCAAGAAATGATAAGCGTAAGTAAGGAGAAATGATAGCCAAACCAATGTTGTCAAAGGGATGAGGGCCTCGAGATAGTCTCGAGGCCTCTCGAGGTCGGTCGATAGCAGTGGGTTAAAAAAAATAAATGAAAAACAATGAACGAAGAACAATAAATCTAAGAAAGAATGTTGAGCTCGTAAAACGATAAAAGCTAAGTGGAAAGTTCTATTGAAGTGAAAAAGTTTTTTTTACAAATGATTGGGGTCCCCTTTATATAGGAGGAAAAAAATCCTAATATGGTACATATCTAATTATGGCAAAGAATATTATTGGTACAGTTGTATAACGACCTAGTACGAATTTGTACTATCTTGAACTTATTAGTCCTAACCACGTGTCCTTGGGAATTTTCCGCTTTTTCTTGACTGCCACCGATTTGTTACTGCCTTGAGGTAGGTTTTGACGGTTCCTCGACGTACCTTATCGAAGTTTATGTTCCGAGATCGATTCGAACTTTACTTCGAACCCTTCAAGCTCGGGCTCGGCGCACCAAAGACCTCAAAATCGGACTCCTCCGATTTTGGCCGTATACAGATAGTTCCTGCGTTTCTTAGAATGAAATGAGAAGAAAGGATTTGAATTCTTGACCCTTGGATATCCTCATCATGACATCAGCCACGTGAGGTCAGTGATTGGTGTGACTGAAAGGCTGTGTAGATGTCATGCCTGTGCATTTCTCGAAAAACCTACCAATCGATAACAATTATGAGCCACCCTTTTAACTGCTACAACACGCTTAAATGGCCCCTATAAATACCCCAATCCTTCATTTCTCAATCTTATACTTTCCACAACGCCTTCAAACCTTCACTAATTTTTCTCTGCATCTGTTCTTCCTTTGCTCTCATCTCTTAAACATTTTATTCTTCATATTCTGAACTTTCACAAACATGGCAAAAACTTCTAAGACAGTTCCCCAAAAGGAGCAAGCTCCTTCATCATCACGTTCGTCTAAAAGCAAAAGGGTAGTGCCTCCTCGTGTCGAGGAGTGTACCCCCGGGCCTTGTGAAAAATCTTCTTATTTCAAGGTCGAAAAACCTTCCTCGGTAGCAGGACGATGTGAACCTATGTCTCGATATATTAGTCTGATAACCGAAACTGGAAAGGTGAAGGTTGATTGCTGATGCGTGGCTAGAATTCATAGTTTAACATTTTATATGCCTTACATTTTATATGCGTTAATGATAAAAATACACTTTTTATGTGCATACTGGAGTCTATTTCATGTGTAGGTGCATTGGAGATGGAAACCGAGCTAAATGGATGCATGAACATCGAAAATACGATCAAGAGTCGAAAAGGAGTGACCCGGGCTATAGCCGGGCGTTTTGGCCTTAAAGCCAGGCCAACCCTGGCGTTAGTGGGGCGTTTGGCCCCTAAAGCCAGGGTCAGCCTGGCGTTAGTGGGGCGTTAGAGCCCTAATGCCAGGTATGCCCTGGCTTTAAGGGGGCGTTTGAGCGCAAACGCCTGAGTCCCGAGGTCCGGTCAATTCCGAGTTTAAAGAGTTTTAAGTGTTTCCCGGTTGGAAGAGAAGTCTGTTACATGTTTAGGGTTTATCCGAAACATATAAATAGACTAAAAAACACAATTTGAAAGAAGAAGGAAGCCATTGAAGTGAAGAACAACGTGTGGATTACTACTCAGTGAAGCAAACATTGATTTTCATAGCTTTTACTTATTATTTTGTAGTTCAATTATGCAAGTTATTTTAGAATTAATTTTTATGAATATTAGTAGCTAATTTTCTTAACCTAGGGTTTTGGTGGAACCCGCTGGGGGATAAAATTATTGTGATATTAATATAGTTTTGATTGGTTGATTAATCTCTATTTGTTCAACTACGTTCTTGTTGTAGTTGATTGAAGGGCCCTCAATTAGCTGTTCCTATTTATTATGTATCTACTTGAGAGA